>QVNZ01018329.1:0-47571 GCA_014825645.1 Pseudomyrmex dendroicus
ATATATATATATATATATATATATTATATCAAGAAAACAAATGTACATAATAATAATTGATTATAAAAAACATGCACAAACTATTAATGTGTTAAGGGTATCATATACGTGTTTTATGTATGTATGTACACGTAAGAACTCTCATCACAATCTGGCAAAATGACACTTCGATCTCAGTATCGCTTCTTTGTGAGCGAGATCTTTTACCGTGTACTATCTCCCTGATGCTAATAACAGGGTTTGTCACAAATCTGCTTACTGATGCTAATTTGCATACCGAGATGAACTTACCTTTCTCGGACTTCTCCTGCCGCTGGTGATCGTAACTTCGCGCGCGCGGTTCCATGATGGTTCTTCCCTCCTTGTTTCTCCTCTCGCGGTATCGTTGGCAGTTCATCGCCAACATGGTGCCGATCCTCGCGAGCCTATCGGCCTCGTGTCCGGCCACAGTTCTAGCGCTAGAGTATTGCATTGCGAATTAAAATTTTTTTGCGATCTTTGTGTGCAAAAACTCTCTCACATCTTTATAAACCGAATATAAATTGAACCTGATAGGAATTGGAGCGGAACTTTGTAAGAATCCGCTGTCGTACGGCTCGTCCATCATACTCGGGTCTAGATCCATCATGTCGATCGCGCGACTGGTCGTCGGACTGTCCGGCGTGGCGTCCATCGTCTCTATAGCGTCTACAAACTCCGAAGGGGGTGTGTCCTAAAAATACATGACAAAAAATATTTACACACAATTTACGAATATTTTATACATGTCTCGTTAAAAGTTTCTAATGCAAGCTGTTCACAGTCTGTACAACGGGATTCGTAAGATCGTCCTCCGTAGCTCCCAATTCTTCCTCCTCTATCCGGGTGCTGCATTGCGAACTAGTGTCCTGACCGGAACCGCGATTTTCCTCCTTGAAAAAAATCAATAAGAAATTTATTTTTCTTATTCTCAGTGCATTCTTAACAAAGTCTAAACGACTCACTACATTATGACTGCTCTCATTGCGCGAGTGTGGTCTGAATCCTGGACCGGGTGGCAGGTTCTTCTGTACGCAACAGTTAACGCCGGGACTAAAGTGCAATTCAACGTGGAAACGTTCCTCGCTGCTCGGATCCTTCGTTGGATCCTCGTACAGCATAACGACGATCTGCGACATATAATTCAACTCGGATACCATACTAACGTATTCCATTGCGCGTCGCCATTGTTCATCTTTCACAACCTATTGGCATAAAAGTCAGAAAAATGAAATGTGAGAAAGAATTGTTTTGTTTTCTTTTTGATTACAGCGTAATTGTGTCACTTACATCAAGCAAACCACCGTAACGCAGCACCGTAAGCAGGGAATGTACGTGACTCTCACTCGTGAAGTATAATCTCGTTCGCACATGGCGTCCAGGGCTCGAAACACCGTGAGAGTATCTAGGATTCAGTCTGTTGACAGTTTCCTCGGATTCCTCGATATTCCGTTGCAGATCAGCTCGTATTTTCTTCAGCAAAGGCGTGCAAATGCCCTGACCAATGGTTAATTTTTCTTGCACCGTCAAACCGTATTCCTGTGGATTGATAATTTCTAACATAAATCACACAAAGAAATTTTGACGAAACTGAAGATATTATTATTAGTTAGCAAGAACCTGGGGAATCACTATGTCAGCTAAAGATTTCGCGTATGTGTACAGTTCCTCCGCGTGCTCGAACTGCAACGTGTGATTGTTGTGCTGCAAATCGTATTTGATGCAATCATAGATATCGGGAATCTTGGATATGTCGAAACGCTTGTTCTTCGTGCAAAAATCCTTTTCGATCTTTCCCCAGCGACGTCCCATCAGCTCCCACGTTTCGCCGTGGTAGAGTATGGTGTCCTTCGTTTTCGCATCGTCTTTCTTAATCCGTATAATATCCAGAAGCTTCTGGATAAGACTGTGAACGTGTTGGCAACATCGAACGGGATTCTTGACAAAATCCAACGCTGCGTTGATGCTCAACGCGTTTCCCGGATTGATCTGTTCTCGATCCTCGCGAGTGAACTCCCTGTCTTGTTGAAGCAGCTCGTGCAACCGTGTTTTCACCCTGCGATAAAAATGATTCGTGTGAGACAACTTACAATGAAACCTTAAATTTGAAAAATTTCTTTGTACTCACATATTCTGATACTTGCTGCTGTCGCAGTCGTTGTCCAACAGGCCATTGGTGTTCGCGCTCTTAACCATTTGGACTAAAATAGGCGTCAGTTCTCCCTCCAGCGCGAGCAATCCCTTGGCAAAAGCCGCCGCGGTCATTTGAACGCGTCCCTCATCGCTGGCGTAGATCTTCAGATCGTGACGGAACGTCGAGTGCAGTCGTAACAAACCCAGTCCTTGCGCACCTGCGTATTCACCTACGTTTACACAAGGGGAATGATATCAACACAACGGAGACGTATCTCGAAATAACGACGATAATAATCATAGAGACACATCAATGAAACAATTTCAAAGATTATTTCAAAAACGAACCTACGCTCTGGTACCGAGATCATTGTTAAATGTAAAAACACAAATTAATTCGATTATTAATTGTATTAATTGACGTTGCACACTGTGTTACAACGTGGAGAACACTATAGATATTATTATAGATCTTTCATGTCTTTAAATGTTTTGGTTGTTAGTTACCTCATATATCTCCCGGTTCGCGGAAGTGGTAGTAAAAATTTCAGTGAAAACATATTGTGCAAAACATTGTGCGTGCAAAAAATTTCGTACACAAAATCAAAAAGTAAAACAGAACAACATTTAACGTGTTGCAACATATATAGTGCCATCAAAAACTCAACTCAAGAGACACTCATCAACGATGAATAGAAGCGTGAGGCGCGAAGTGGGTCAGTGTAATGTCATCTAGTGTTTTTTTTGAAAAAAAAAAAAAAACAAAAAAAAACCATGCCACGCTCTTACATCACCGCCAACTTGATTTGAGACAAGTCGACCGGTCACGGTTCGAGCGGTCAATCAAAAGAGATACAAAATGTGTGTGCAAGTGTACTAATCTTACGGTAAGCGCCGATCGACTCTAGAACGTCGCTATTTCTAAGGACAGCAATAACAATCTACAGAGAACTATGGAATAAGCGTGAATCGTAAAATAAAAGGTTACCGTGGTTTGGTAACATCTCTGTTTCTTCCTCTGAAATAACATATATTTGAGATAAATTATCCTACAATGTGACTCCGAGAGATCGTAATCTACTAGTACATTCTACTTCGCTAACTTATTTAAGATATGATTGCCAATATGTAGTTAGTGCCGTGGCGACTATATATTACTGATTGAGAGTTACTCTTGCGTCAACTTGATATTATAACTTTGTAAAACGACTCTTTCACTATACACATGAAATAATATGTGAGATAAATATTAGGACAAATATCTGAGCGATATCTTTTGACCAATGTTATTTTGCACTTCGTACACAATATATAGCAAATTTTCAAAATACAAATAATGCATAATTACAAGTCTCAGGCTTTTTCACAGATTACATCGTAATCCAGATATATATATGTATATTATATAATATGTATACATATTACGAATAAATCCAGACCAAGTTTAGCTAACAGAGGGAAAAATTACTGTGTGAAAATGATCTCCGATAATTTGCGTAGAAACTTAAAAGCGGGCATGGCAAGCATATGAACATAAGATACGAACCACTAAGGTGTCTACCTTGACCACCGGGATACATGCAGCGAAAGATACGTCCGAGTTCTTCCGCTTGGATGCGTCCGGCGGGCGTCAATTCTCCACCCCACTTCAGTATCAGAACAAGAGACGGTTCCCCTAATCGATCTGAAAAAAAAAAAAAAAAAAAAAAGTGTATATAGAATTCGCGTTCAGAACTAGATGAGAAAGCAAATGTGGCATACTAAGATCGCTACCGTCGTCGGAAGAACTTCCTCGCGGTCTTCCTCGCGGTTGATACTTCAGCTGGACCTTGCGATTTATACCGGAAAAATGCCCGTACCTGCAACAAACAAAACGTAAACGATTTGTTATTAAATTTCTTCAACGCAATTGTTTAGTGTTTTATTGCAAATCAGAGCTGTCAAAAATTGACAAGCACATTGCGCTTGTTGTTCAACGATACACACATTTCCAAGACGCTTTTGAGCTGTTCCAATTTCCCTTGTTTTTCTTCCAGCTCCGGCCCTGCCGCGCGATGCTGTATTTCCGATAATAGACTACGCGCCGTATCGAGAATCTCTTGCAGCTGTTTCGGTCGCTTGAGTTTTACGTGTCCATGCTTGTAGCCATCGTATTTTGCGAATATCTCGAAAAATCTGTGAAATCACATTTGCGCACTTTTACATTTGTTCGAATTGAAATTTCATGCAAATAAAAATCAACACGTAAATTGCTTATATATTCGAGAATAATTTTGTTTACGTTTCTATTCTGCGCTTCGTTTTGTATGCGGCAGTACGAAAATAAATTATCTCGGACTTGTCGTTCAAAAGCCAAGCGATATGCTCACGTTATCGTGCAGTTCGAAAATAATTAAATATTTATACATGTATCTCTGTACTCACTTTGGATGACGCACTTCCACCTTCATCTTTTGCTTTGGCGTTCTGTCACCGTGCCTAATAACCGCTACGACGCAACGTAACTCCATCCTAAACACACGCAGAATAAACGCATAAGAAACACACACTTCAACGTTAATAGCAATACACACGTCTCGTCAAATTCTTATTCCGCGCGCGCGGAAAACTAACATTTTGCCAAATGTGGTTGGCACAATGGGCGGATCGTCCAATTGGAAGGGAACGCTCCATGGAATGTGCAAGGTAGGTGCCAATTCTCTCAGTATCATATTTCCCAAGATCTTGGCGCAGTCATCATAATACTTGTTCGAGTTCTTAACGAAACTGAACCCATTCACGTCGCACACGAACGACTGACCGTTCGCTCTGTAAACAAAATGAAATTCGTATTAATTGTATAAACTTTGATTGGCCAATGAAACGCCGGCGGCTTGCGATACGCGATCGCCGGTGTTTAAACACCGTTTACGACTGTGAGACCGCAAGTTCGTGTGATGTCGCAAGACAAGTCAAAGCTATTCAATATGTAACATGATACACGTTCCGACGAGATAATACTGATAACTACGTCGGTATGTACAGCGCGCATCGCTTATTGGTTGAAAAAAAATAAGCGTAAGAAATGTCAATCTTCAACGTGCAGACATTGTGTGTGCGTGTGTGTGTTATTTATAATGGAATCGTAAAAAAAACAAAACTGTGAACTTATTGTGTTTTCCTTATATCGATATTTACACACATATTAATTGGTGTCAAACGTGTAATCACTTACCTTAACAAGTCGAAACCGCATACCGTTTGTTTAAAAGCCAAACACACTTTCCTGCTAATAAGCTTCTCGGCGTTGCTCAATATTACCGGATAACGAATCTCTTTGCCCTCCGAGTCTCTCTCGACCTTGCCGTCGAGCGCCGGACTCTTTCTCGCCTCGGCGTGAGCGTAATCAGGCCCCACGGTGTAAACTTTAACGTCAGTGCCGTCGGTGGGCATAAAATCTTCATAGATATAAGAACCACTCTTACGAACACGAGATTCCGGCGAATATACACTACTACGACTGCCTATCTGCGTAACGAAGAAAATGGATTTTTGAATTTTTTTTTTTTTTTTATTGTTCTCTTAAAAAAACAGCTGCTTTGTAAATGTATGTGAAATATATGTACATATATGTATATTTTTTTAACGGGAAAAAAATAGTAACATATACCTTCCTAAATAATCTCTGACTACCCCCTCCAGCAGAAGTGGGATAATAAATATAAATGTTATGATCTTCGGCGGATACTGGTTTCTCTACAAACGGTTTGTTGAAAGTAACGCCATTTACTTCCACGTGATCTTCCGATTCCACCAGTTCGTGCTCTGAAATACAATACTCCATTATCTTTTCCATAAAGATCAACGCAACAGAAAAACGTACTTGAATTGAAATTTGTTTTAGATGTAAAAAAAATTATCCGATTTTAACTCACGTTTCGGATCTGGCGAATCTCTGTCGAGAACGGCGTATCGTGGAATTTCGATACCCTCGCTCTCAAGTATAGCGTAAACCCTTCTCCGATCCTGCAGCAATCACCGTTCTCGTTAATTTTTTTGACATGTAAGATATACATAGAAGTATTACACTTTACAATAACAAAAAAAGATACTCAACATACCTGGATATCATATTGCATCGGAAGATTATTGATAATAAACGGATTACGTAAATTTGCATAATTTATAGCTTTGTCAAGAGGAAAACCCTTACTGTGAAAACTTATTAAACAGTCGACTACAGGCCAATTTTCAACAGGTTCCTAAAAAAAAACAAAAAAACGACAATGTAAGAAACTTCATTATACGTAGATCTTTCTGATAACACAAAATACATTACCTTTAATATCACTTCTTCCCGAAAGACAATAATTTTTATATATTCAAACTCCTCAAGCCTTGTCAAAATCTCTTTCATCGGTTTACTCTGCGATTTCTTCGCCATCGCACACACTCCGACCAACACTTGCTTTCCTTCTCCTTCAGTGTCAGCCATGTAACCATCATCTTGAATGTTTTCTTCTGCCTCAGGCTAAAAAGTGCAATCAATGAGCAAATGTTCGTTAAAGACGATACACAGAATAGATACATATGTGAGAAGATTGTGTCTCTTTTCTGATCAATCAACACTTAAAAATACAAAACAACTTTTGTAAAACTTATATAAAACTTAAAATTAAACCCTCTACACACACATCTTTTCTTAAACAAAAAAACAAAAAAAAAAAAACCAATCAGTGACAGCCCAAGAATGCAATAAAGAAGAGGAAAGTTAATTTTGGATCAAAACATATATATATATTCACTAAAACGAAATGTAAATCTTCCAAATTTCCGATAAGGTAACAAGCAGTGACAAGGATTATAAGAAACATCAAGCTAAATAGTGCTCACCCAGTTGCTCACCCAACCTGTTAGGCCGGACAGAAATCTAGACTTGTTGCCAGCAGGACAACTTTCTTCGCAAGTTCTCATTATGTTATACTCTCTAGTTTGATCGTTAGATAAGTAAGTTACACGCTGATCGCGTATGTTATCGCCTACATAGAAAGGTCACAGATATATCAAGCAACAAAGCGTGAGAGATGTCAGGAATCTGAATTCAGAAATTACGCAGTCTTTTTTGAATTCGCGATTCAAAAACTCAAACTCTTGTTCACCTACATATCTCTATCTATGTTTCTGTGTATTCTTTTTTTTTCTTTATCTGATTATTACTATCTCACTACGGTTTTTTTCTTTTTTTTTTCAGTTTTGTGAGAAACGTGATAACATGTCATGCGGGAACAAGCAAACTCAAAGTGGGATTGATTTGTTAATTGCTGCAAAAACAAAAATTAGAGAGAAATTACAATGGAACGAAGTAGAATGTTACAATGGAACGAAGTAGAATGTTACAATGGAACGAAGTAAAATGAGAGAGTGAATGTGATAAGGAAATGTCAAACAAAATCTATCCTTATATTTCCTGTTATATAACAATTACGCATTTAAAAAATATATAAATTATCTTTCACTTTTGTAATATAGAAAATATTTGTATTATCACATAGTATCTGATAAGATATTGTACAAAACTCATATATTAGACTTGTATTCGATCAACAATTAATATACATAACAAACGAAGACAAGATAAAGAGAGAAAAGATATCATCTCTTGTCCCTTAAAGTGCCACTCACGTTTCAAGAAAATTAGTATCAAATGAAAAAAAGCAGATAATGTGCTAGTAAACAATAAAACATGAAAAAAAAAGATAAAAGACTCCAAATGATCGTATGCGAATGTAAAAAACAATTGTTGTAAGTGAAAAAAAATCACATGTTCGACAACAGAATTTGTAACAAGATGACTTGCACAGTACACGGCTTTCCGCACTATATGCGAAACTGAATGTTTTATAGACAATATAAAATATGCGCATACCATCCGAGCTTGAACAATGTGTCTCATAATGAGATAAATTCCTGTCTGTCCAAACATCATGGGAAAAAGTGTGTCCTTATTGCTTTTTCTTTTGATTCTCTAATTACCGCACCAGTTGGAAACACTCATCGACGTTTGGCTTGATTGCTCTTTGATTCTTTAAAAATCGACATTACATAAGAACACATGTACATATGTCCTGACTATTTAAGGACCAAAAACTATAATGTGTTCAGCAAAAGTGCTTCCAAAATATTTACTATGCAACCGTTTTCGCTGACACATATCCGCTCTTTGCTATTGCGAAGAGACGCTAGAACGCTAAAAATACATTCTTAGATCGCTTACATTTATAAATATAAGAAATCTTCCTACATGTCATAAACATACTTCCAATGTATGTTTCTAACCTCCAAAAAAAATTGACTCTTGTTTACTCTCTGATTTTAAAAGTGTATAAAGTAGTTGTTGATTTTTTTCAAACAACAGAGCTCATGGAAGAATGAGAAGAGACATTGATATTAATATCTTCTCGTTCTTCAGTCAATTTTTTCCTTTAATTCTTATAACAATCATCAATTGTCACAGAAAACTATGTAGCTGTTTGTCATCCCATTTTTCATAATCTTATCAGATACAAAAATATTTCTCATAAACAGGATTATATTGCTTCTGATTTAGAAACTTTTTACATGTAAAAATGTGTGCAAAGAGTTAGACTCTGATCAGAAAAATAAAGGATAGATCTCCAGGAATGTGCTTTAGTTTATCATGCATGTGCGTGTGAATCTGCTTGCAACCAAAAAACTATCACCTCAATTGCTAATGAAGCGCGCACAAATAAATTAACTTGAACAAAAAACAAGAAACTTACTCTCTGCGATGAACAATAAATGGAAGGAATAACAGGTGGCTGCACTGTGTTTATATCTCCTATGTAAAACATTGGTCTGTTTGCGTTCTTGAGACCCTGCAAATTTAAAATGCTCGCAACACACAAGAGATACAGAGAGACAGAGTTCTGTTTCACAAACTTGCTACCTGTAACCAATTATTACCTGATAGCCATGCTCCAGTTCGGTGTAAGACATGTCAGATCAGGTTTCATTGATAAAGGAAACCTGTTTTTTTTTTTTTTTTTTATTATTTTGTATTTTTTACTTGTAGATCTCGACGAGATCTATCGAAAAGGCCTTGCTTGTTACAATTGCACTAATCACACTATCAATTGAATTTAATTTACGCACGAGCACGTTAACTAAACGCGTAAATGTGCAACGACGTGTCAAAGCAATGTCTGACCGTAATTCGAAAATAATCGAAAACGAATGCGTTCACCGATCGCGTGTCGCGCGAAGAGTTTTCTTTTTGCGCAACGAATTTCTCGCGCTTTGCGTAAGTAACGTTTTCAACGATGTCTACTCCCGCGTTTTCCCCCTCCTCCTCTCGAGTATTTCTTTAATTCGTGTCTTTGCAAACCGCAATGCAACCTTGCACAACACTTGCACTATTGTGTTTGCACGCTTACGGATTATTTACCAAACACGAGATAAAGTGCGCGTACGTTTGTTTGTAAATTCTATCGAAAGGTAATTGCATTCGCGACGCGGCGATTATTTTTGCAAGTACAACGTCAACAAGAGACGGAGGAGCGCGCGAGAATCCTCCCTCGCGATTATACAAATCGGATGATATGATATCACAACGGCGAAACGCGCGCCGTGTGTAAATAAACACAAAAGTTAGCCGAGCATTTGCAGCGAAATGTAATTAGATTCAGGAATACTTACGAATCACGAAAGAACTAGGAGTCACAAGGATAAAGACTACGAACGATTTGTAATATGACACGAGATACGTAATCCAGAAACGCACGTTAAATTTTGTGTCTACCGCATCTTGACCGCGTGTTGTTCTAGCAGTAAGCAGTCATTAATTTCAGGCGCTGGTGGGAGCCATTACGTAAAGGCTCATTTACACAAGACGCAGACGCGGCTCGCAAGACGCAGATCTCGCAGAATCGACCAATCACGTTGATCGATCGGACGCGATTGGTCAATTTAACGAAGCTCGCGACGAATGTTTGCTACTCTCGACTGCTAATGTAAAACGATCTTAAAGCTACCTTTTCATATACGCAGCAAGCTGCGGCAGCAAACGTCACGTGATTCAAATTTTTTAGAACTGCTTCCGCTACTTCATTCGATGCCATTCTCTGCGTTAAGTTGATGATGGAATTTCATGTAGTATTATATATGCACATAAATATATTCCACCAACGCAGAGAATGGCATCGAATCGGGGTATAGTAGCGAAAGCAGTTCTGGAGACAATTTGAGTCACGTGACATTTTTGCTGTCGTGCTGCGTATGAAAAGGTACCTTGACACGTAAATTCTTTTGGAATTATTTCTTTGTACATTGCGATAATGAGAGACAAGAGTTTCGAAAAACACTTCTCTTATCTATATATTTATTTTACATGTATATATATTTAAATTTTGCATTTACTTGTATAGAAATATATCTCACATAGCATCATTAGTAGCGCAAACAGATTTTCCGAAACTTAGCAACGTTTCGTTAAAAGTCTCTAAAACGTCGTAGTAACGTAACGGGAACGTCGAAATGTTAGAAACGTATAAGAAACGATGCCCGATAAGTTGCAAAGTTAATTAATTAATCACTCCTTCATGGAGAATGGTTAAGCAGGCAAAACCTGCATGCACAAAAATGTATTTTACAGTGTTTATAAAAAATTAAAAACTTATCGGACATCGTTTCTTATACGTTTCTACGAAATCGAATCGCAACTTAAAAAGCGAACATTTCGACGTTCCCGCTACGTTACTACGTTTTAGAGACTTTTAACGAAACGTTGCTAAGTTTCGGAAAACCCGTTGCAAAAACGTTTGCGCTATTAATGATGCTATGTGGGATAATATACACGTATATTATTTATATATATTGTATATACATATTATACACATATGTGTACGCAAATTATATATACGTGTGCGAAGAAAAAATTATTAAATATCGTAAAACTCTTAAAACATTAAGATTTACTTAATAAGTTATTTTCAATTGTCTTGAAAATACAAATCAAATTTGTCTAAAACGTCGCACGAGGAAAGCAAATTCGATGAATCGTGGGTTTTTCTACTTTTCACTATCGAGTGGTAAAATTAAGCTTCTACATATAATTGTTAATTATTTGTTGTCTTTATCTTTGTATTATTTTGTATTGTTTATACGATAAATGAACACAATACATTACAGAAGGAATAGATCGATTTTGTCGTCAATTGAATCAATTTTATCTTAGCATGATTTGTGTTATTAAAAAATGTTCGCTACATAATAAATATTTCCCTTATATTTATATAATTGATATTTATTCATAATCTTTATGAAATCTGTCGTCGTGATCCCAACCTTTATTGGGCTTCTGATTCGACGTTGCGTTCTGGCGACACGAATTTAATCTCGAATTAACGCCGTCCTTCTTCGGTTTGTTCTTATCCAGCGCGCCCGATCCGCGTATTGCTCTCGGAACGTTCGAATTATTGCTAATGTAACTCGTATCCTCGGATGCACTAGTTATTTTTCTTTCAATTGTTACAACTTCTTGATTGCCGTCAGAGTTTTGCAACTGAACTTTACCTAGAAAAAAAATCTGCTCTCACAATACATTTAAGAATATTAAATTAATCAATTATAATTCGTATTCATGTTTTCGCATATACGTATATATTACATATTTCTCATAATATTTCTCAGTGGAAAGCATGTTACAGTAGTGTCTCGCTCTCAACTTTCCGCTCCTCGATTCCGCGAGCGGAAAGAAGTCGAAGCAAGTATTGTTCCGAGAATTGCCGGCTGTTATATCTAATTGGCTCGACCGCCGCGGAGTCATTTCCATCAATTCGCGCGAAGCCTCGGCACTTGGGAGGAATTGGTGGGGATGACTCCCAGGAAAATATCGAGATAAAAATTTCGCAAATTAGCCAGACACTATTGTATATCCAAGAGAAATATATCCATACGATTTCTTTTGATTTTATAATATATAATGATCATGTGTACGTACCATCTAAAGTTGGTTCTGCAACAACTTTTAACGTTTCCAGCGCAAACGGATACTCGAAAGAAATAGTTTTGATAACGGAAAGATAAAAATACTTCACTTCCAACTCTGGGACCTCATAGTTGTTGCTAGTTAATTCGATCGTTAACAATAACATCGCACGGTCCTCAGGAGTTAAATTTTCTTTGACTAATATCTTCCTAATTTTCATCATTAAAGATTTCAGCCTCTGCGAGCATGTTTCATTGAGTTCCTTGCCAGATCTAAGAATCTGAAAATGAAATAAAAATATTTTTGCAATTATCACACACCTCACTCATTAACAAATGCGATTGATCCAGTCTTTCGTTTGCGCACAAACACAGACATCTGATATTTACCTGTACCAAAATGAACAAAATATTACTTCTGGGATTATCCTCCAACAGATCTTCCAAGTAACAGATTAATGGCTCAGCTAATATTGGCAGTCTCTTGTTATCACTCAGCTTCATGTGATAATAAACGTCCGCATGAAGCAGGACCATATTTGCAAACATCTTTTTCTTCTCTACTCTTGTTTTATCCTTAGCTAAAAAAACGGTGCAAGCACAGCGTGTTGAGATGCAACAAGAAACTGAAGAAAATTTTTCCCATCCCGATAACTTACAATCATAATTATCCTGCAGCAAACGTAAGAAACTGCTCCGAACACTGTCTCCTTTACTATCTTCCAGCATTGCGATCTTATTGTCACTGAATATTATTGCCACTTTGTTAGTAAACGAGTTGTCGATTAGAGCTTGTTTCCAAACGGTGTCGCACACATTCCTAGACAATGTATCGTTTATTTACAAAAAAAATTCATTAAAATAAACCAAGTATGTGTGTGCATATACGTATAATATAATATTCCAAAGAGTTTTTTATTACTTTAAAATATCTTTGTTTATCGTTGATATCAATGTCCCGAACTGCGGCGGTACCGGCTCGTCCGTGTCAAGCTTAGCAATTGCATCTAATACACTTTGCGCGACATCGTTGGCAGAAGAACCGGTGAAAACTCCGGGTCTGCGTAGAGGAGATTCTTTGTTTGTATTCCATCCACGACCGCGACCGATCGACATTTTTGCTAACTGTAAAAAAATTGAACATGTAGAACGTGCAAAATACTTGTGCGTGTTACGTACAAATATTTGTAATATATAAACATATTTGTATATGTGAAAATATGCGTGTGATACATTTTTTACGCGATCAGATGTACAGGAATTTCATACAATTTTTAGGAAAAAAACTCTGAAGATATTGTTGCAAATATCATTCTCATTCAGAAACAAACAATTGATCATCTCTTTCTTGGAGTTTAAATTCGAAAAATTTTTAATTTTTTAAGTGAAATGAAAACATTACCTATGTCTATAAAAAATGAATATAAGTCCAAATCTTGTTTTGTCTCGGTTTTTCCCGTGCGTATCCTGTTGATTCTCACTGCCTTACATTCATTTTCTACCATTCTACACTATGCTCTGCTACAATCAGATTCGAGGAACATACATTTTCGTCGACTCCGAGCCTGGTTTTCTGCGCCATCTGGTAAATTCGAGAACAATTCGAATTTGCCCGCCGTAATTGAACAACATTTTGTTCGCATTCTCGTAATTCCACTTTTTGGTATCAATTAAATTAAAGTAAAAAAAAAAAAAAAAAAAAAAACAGAAGCTTCGGAAGAGAATCGGAATTGTTTTCCTGTAAAACTGATTACTCGGCGAAATGCGAGACTCCAGAGGCGTTAGAGATCAAAACTTGATCGCTTCAACTTTGCTCGTGCGGCAGATCGTACAATAACACGTTCGCGTAAACATTGATAACAGACGTTCTCTAATCTCACTTATAGACGGGTGTGCGTAACCAAAGAAGATAACCTGGAACTTATATATAAACTTTCTAGAGCTGACCTACGTGGCGCAAACGTGGCATCGAGTCAGAAACTGCGGTAAATATATTGTGCGACTTGATTTCTTTACTTAGTTTTCTTCAGTTAGTTTAGTAGTAAAACTTCTAAATTTTCTTAATCTTGAAGCAATCTCGGTATATATAATCTCGATATACCAATGGAGCAAGAAGCAATGCACACTTGCGCGCAATGCGACTTCATAAAAGAGGTCTTGATGCCGATGATGGTGCACGATCGGTGCTTCTGCGAGCCCAAATCCAGGGAGTTCGTCGAATTCGATTCCGTCACGGTGAAGCATTTGTACGACAGTTTTGAAGATTTTCCTTATTACAAAAAGCGCGTGGTATTCTCGGATCTTTCTACATGCGCAAAAATATACCGGGTGATGGCGCATATACTATTTTCCGGCGAGAAGAGCAGCTTTGCTCTGATTGTCAAGATGCACACACGCACGATGCCACCGTTTGATGGTTTCCAGAACGAGGAGATGTTCTACACCAAGATGACACAGTACTTCGGAACAGACATCACTCCCAAGTGTTATCTGTCCGACATGGGCGGTTACGGTCTGCCACTCGTCGTCTTGGAGGATCTGACCGCGCGCGGTTACGCGTCGGTGAACGCCGGTAAATTGGACGAGAATCATTTGAGAGTATGCGTGAAAGTCTTGGCGACGTTTCACGCCAGGGGAATGAAGCTGAGGGCGAGTCAACCTTCCATCTTCAAAGAATTCTGCATGAGTTTGTGGAGTTCCCCAAACATAAAGACCGAGTTTGATGATCTGTTTCAAAAACTGGTTTACAAACAGGAAACGATTATAGAGAACGTGTTCGAGGAGTCGAGTCCGGATCCTCAATTAGTTCTGCTTGAGAAAGTACATAAGAAAGTGCAAAAGTTGGACATTCTGACGGACGAGCTAACCGATGTCTCCACCATCTGCCACGGTCATTTTCTCGGGGACAACGTGTTGTTCGGATACGAAGACGGGAAGCCGAACGACGCGAAGATAATGGATTGGGAACACTTGAGGTTTTCCACGCCAGCGATCGATTTCGGTACGGTTCTCGTGGCCAATCTGCCGAACGAGGCTGCCGACCCGGTGCTCGAGATATTTTGCCGAGAAATCTTGCGGTTTTACATAGACGTCGTGAAAACTGAATATCCGGAGGTAAATTGCGAATTGCTGGAACAAGATATCCTCACCAAGTTGCTGAATGGATACTTCATCTCCAATTATCTGATGGGAACGAACGATAGTCCGGAGGGGCACAACAGATCACTAAGGATATTCAGACTGCTCGATAGTTTGGGAAGCCTCGATTAAAAATTGTTATTTTGACGCACAACAATTCACGTTACACAACATTCATATCACACATTATTCATATTCACGTATATATGTGTCATTCATAAATATATATTTTTTATACTAATGTATTTCCACTTTCACTTTCTATAATTCACATGTCAGAGTGATTAATAATTATAACATTACAATAACTATTTTATATACTTTACATTTACACAATCGACTAATTACTTTCAAAGTGTGCTCAAAATCCTGCCACTTAGAGAAATTATATTCGCATGAAAATGCACACGTGGAATGTATTTGACAAAGTGTGGATCGAAGTTTCATTTACAGTGAGTTGTGCAGAGATATCGGAGCTACTTTTTTTTTTCTAACAGAATGTGAGAGCAAAAGAGAGACAGTGGTATACGGTTTGAGTGAAAATTCTACTAATGAGCAATTGATCATTAGTGCAAAATAGTTCAATTTCGAACTATACATTATATATAGGCAGATATATATAAGTTACGTGTCTTTTACAAAAATAAAGTATGTGCGCTCTCATACGCGACTCGCGTGCGACAATTACGATTGACAAGTGTCGAATAAAGTGTTTTTTTTTTCATCATCGATTATCGATGACAAGTCGACGATACTTCTCTGTGCATTAACTTATTTATCTTGGCTTTTACACATTTTTTTTATAAGCGAATGAAAATGAAATTTTTCTCTTTTTCAAATTATACAATATGTCAGCTTTAATAACTTAGTTATATTGCTCGGGTAATACGTAAGAAATGTCGTCCCACGGGTGACGATAAAGACCTTGCTTTAACCTTCTTTGGTCCATGTAATGACCTGAAAAACAAAATACGATAGCTTAGAAGTAGATTACGCTCACGTACTATCTTCGCGTTACGTAAAACGCATTAACATTCTTACCGATAAATCCTATACTTCGACCGAGGACGAACAGACTATTTATGGCACCTATTTCGATGTACTCTTCCGCTTCTTCCCTCGTGAAACTGCCGCTGTTTCGCAACATATCGACGAAGGCGCAGGCAATAATTCCATCTACATTAAGAATTAAATTAGGCTTCTTGCTGGTCGTTATTTTTTCAACCTCCAAAGCGTATTCGACTAAGGGCTTCGCCGGGAAGTTCTCCAACACGAATTCCTTGATGAGCTTGACGCGCATGTCCGGATTGTTGATCGACTTGATGCGATGGCCAATACCCATGATCAGCTGGCCCTTCTTGCGCGTGTTGTTTACAAATTCTTGCGGATGCAAACCGGCGTCGTAGGCCTCGGAGAACATTCGAGCCGCGCCGTCCAAGGCACCGCCGAAACGATCACCCTAAACATCGTGAAGTGACATATCTTTCAAGTCGAAAAAAATATGTCTCAAAATTTAATTTAAGCTCGTATTCTTCGCTTTACTCACGATTGTCAGAAGCCCCGAAACGAGAGAGCTGACCAAATCTTTTCCAGCCCGCGCGCAAACAATGGTATTGTGAGCACCGGAAACAGCTGGACCGTGATCGGCCGTGAGCATCAGCGACATTTCCAGAAACTTGCAGTACGTTGGGGGCAGGCAACGTTGGAACCACAAGAGCGAAACGACACCGCCAATGCCTACGTTTTGCTTGAGAACTTCGGTCACCGGCATACCAGCGTACAGCAGTTCTTGTCCGCGTTCATCGCAAATCGACGTCATAAATGACGCAGGTTTACGTATCAAACCAAGTTCCTGTTTACGTCACGGAAAATCATAATGAATGAATTTGTACACGTAAAAAATTAGAACAATAGATAAGGAAGATGAGGTTTTACCCTAGCCCAATTGTAGTCCATCGGTACTGTTGGCGGTGGAACTTCGGCCGCCGGAATGATTGTGCCATCTTTCACCAGCTTCTCATAGACGGACTGGATGAGGTCGCCGAGATTGTCGAAGCTGTCCGGGACATATGCGCCAGCGGCTTTCAACGCCGCGTTCTTCGCGGAGGCCGTCTCGAGATTGGAATGCGCGATCGAGCCGGCGTGACCAAATTGCACCTCTGACGTGAACATACTGGCGCAGGTACCGATGCACCAGGCCACTAATGGCTTCGTGATTCGGCCTGTTTTAAGCGCCTCGCACACTTCGTACTCCTCGACACCGCCTACCTCACCCAGCAACACGATCAGCTTCGCGTCCGGATTGTTTTGATAGCGTATTATGTGATCCATGAAGGTGGTTCCCGGATATCGATCGCCGCCGATCGCGACACCCTCGAGCACGCCATTGGAAGCTTTGGATATTATGTTGTTCAACTCGTTCGACATGCCACCAGAACGGGATACGTAAGCGACGCTAAAAAGATCCAGCATTATATTACCTGCCAGGTCTGTACAATTTACTATGCAGAATGTTATCCATCATTCCACCGGTATTTCCAATTTTAAAGCAGCCTGGTTTTACACCGCCCACAGTCGCAGGCCCGATTATGGTCACGTTCTTCTCGTGCGCCGCTAGAATCAGTTTTCTGGTCATATTTTCGGGTATGCCTTCCGCGATTATCGCAATTGTTCTGATTTGTGGGAACTGCAGCGTTTCCATGGTGCTTTCGTAAGCGGACCTCAAAGAGGCGAACGTGACCATCACGTCCGCGTCCGTATGCTTGGTCATAGCATCTTTCATTTGTTTGTAAACGGGAATAAGAACCTGTTCGAGAAAACAGAAACATACACGTATCACTTTATTTTAGGGGTTTCTATTTCAAATAATATATGTATATCTCTCTCTCTCTTTCTTCAAAACTCACCTCCTTATGACCCCAGTAAAACTTCTGCTTGTGATCACCGGTGAAAGGATAAACGATGGCGGCTACAGACGGCTCGGATCTTCGACAGACAAAATCAAAATCCAACATGCTCTGCACCGCCCTTGTCTGCATACCCCAAATGATGGCTCGAGTTTTATTGCTAAATAGTTGCTTCTTTCCCGAATCCGTTACATCATTTAGACTTTTCGCTTTGGGCTGCGCAAGCGGCGAGCCTAAATTATTCTCGGACGGTGTGGATACCGGTCCGACGTCCTGTCCGGAAGGTAAGAGAAAGTTTGCGGTTGAGAATTCTTGAGCTTCCGGATCGGGAATCGGCTTCTTCCCCAACGCCATAGCGCATATGGCTGTCATGTGTGTTTCCGGACCGAATACGTGAACGGGAATCGCCAGACGTCTACCAACTTCCCGTATTATTCTGTATTTAAAAAAAAAAATAATAATAATAATAATAAGAAAAACAAGGTCAATATCGAGCAAAAAACAGTTGTACAACTATACTTAAAAATAAACGGTTAGAGTAGCGCTAAACATTAAATTTGCGAAACGTTTCAACTCTTAACACGTTGACTGCCACGGTACTTTTCAGGATTCCGGTGTAAAAAGCCAATTTGCCAACCTTGATTTTTTGTTCTCCTCCCTGAGGCTATCTACTCATGTTTACACTAATACTACGAATTTTATCGTAGCTGCACAAATATAGCAAGTGAACAAACTACGAGATAACTCGTAGTTGACGTCCTAGGCAATAACACAAACTACGAGTTATCTCGTAGTTGGCAGTCAACGTGTTAATTGAGTCTTCTTTAGTCGCGATCGAATTACATATAGAAAAAGAAGAAAATTAATACAATATTATCGCCAAACATAGATCTCAATATATTTAAATTAAAACAAGATTGAAGGAACACATGTTAACAAAATTGTGACATTTGTGTATGTCGAAACGTTTCGCGCCTTATAATTATGTATAACCATAATTTTCAATGAATTAACATATAAAGATGTTTTTCGGGTTTGAACCGCGTTAGTGTCATTTGTATACCGGTATACAAATGACATTGTATACCGGTATACAAATGACACTAACGCAGTTCAAACCCGAAAAACATCTTTATATGTTAATACAACACACCGCGAAAGCATCAAATATCAGATTTTCAATGAATATTTAGTATATTTTGTGCCTTCATTTGCTCGTAATTGACCTTATTTAAGATACATTTATTTGTCTATTATCTTATTTTTATTAAAAAAATAAGTTTCGATTATATGTATTTTTTCTGAATAAACATTCAGAGCGACTTCAAGATCTCCTCTTTTACTTGCCTCAAACCCTCTTGGTAATTAGGTCCAGCTCTTCGCACAAAAATTCGTATATCGTGCTCCACCAGCTTGGGCTGGTACTCCTGGAGAGCCTTAACGATGCCTTTGAACGTTGCGGCTACATTCGTAAAATTGGCAATTCCTCCTCCTATAATAAGTACTTTTCCCTCGGCGCGCTTCTTCTTCGTCATTAGGCTCAGTATGGTTTTCGCATATTCATAAGTTTGCTGTTCGCTGGGAGCGCCGGAGTATTCGCCGTAATTGGCCAGTTCGTCGGCCGCGCCCAAATCACAAATCGTATCGGAATATATTACCGATGCTCCTAAAAAAAAAAAAAAAAAACAAAAATCGATTCGAAATCTTTCCAAACGCACAAGATTGAGCGCAAACAACTGATGCATTTACTGACCGCCACCGGCCACCATTGTCCATATACGGCCTTCCGGATTGAGAATCGTCAATTTCAAACTGGCGCCGGACTTGGCGTCCAAATCGGCGATGTAGGCCTCTTCCGGATAGGCGTCTCTTCCGAACGGCGGCGGATACTCGATTTCTCCCCAGATCGGTTTGCACACGAAGTCCGCGGTTGTGTCCAGCTTGGCCGCGAGATCGAGCACGTAGATCGACGTGTCCGTGACCACCAGCGGATTGATTTCCAAGTAAGTGAAGTACAGATTAACGTACATCTTGTAAAGAGATTCTATGAACTGAGCAATCATCCTGGAATTGGAGAGAAACAGGTACAAACACAAAATAAAAAACATTTCACGTCGTCGCGTCCATGTCCACCGTCAACTAATCATTATTTACAATTTTTTTTCGTTCACGACATTCGTCAAGAGCGTCTTGATTAGCGTGGACTGATCCGGCAACTGGCCGCCGACGGGTACATCTAATTTTAATGCCTTAGCATCGACATCTCCGATATCGACTCCTCCCTGGTGATGGAACAATATCGTGTCGGCGTTCCGATGAGAATAAATGCACACGTAAGCTTCCTCTTCCTTTAAAAAAAAAAAAAAAAAAAAAAAAAAAAATTATTTACGAGATAAAAAAAAAAAAAAACTATATCAAGAAGATACAACAAAGAAAGAATATGAAGTCTTACCGGTTTGTGCGGTACGAATGGTTCGATAATGAATGTTTTTAACTTTCCAGTTGCTTTGCCGACGCGTTGTTCCTTGTTCATGCGTTGCTCGACCCATTTTTGCACCGTGGACAAATCCGCGTTCACCTTAATCAATCCGAGTTTCCCGCGACGTTTGATGAGCTGGTCCGGTTTGACGACCAATTTTCCCGTCTTGAGCCACGGATGCTCCGTCGCGATATCGGTCCAGTTTGTGTCCTCGGTAACGGGCACGAATCTGCATTTCGCCGCTTTTGTGCCGGCCGGTAGATTGCGATTGATGAGATCTTTCCCGGTTGCCTCCCGAATAGCTTTTGCTGACATTTTATTTTAAATTTCTGCGAACACAGAAGAGCAATAGAATAAACATCAGAGACAATTTTGGCTCCCGTCGAAAAGAAATCGATTATTGTGCGCGCAAGTCTTGCTCTTTATCGCACGCACAAAATGAAACCCTCGCGGGTTTCTCGTTTAAACTGGATTATCAAACGCGACCAAGAGATATCCTTAATTGATATCTCCCGTGTTGTAAAACACGTTTTCGAATTTTAGCGCAACTGATGTAAAATTTTATCGCAAAAAATTCGATCCGGAGATTAAATTATCGCATCTTCTTCGCTCTCTTGCGCAATTAATCGCATCACGTGATTATATGTTGTTAGAACACACTAATCGCTCTCTTTTTTTGCACGGGTGGGATACTACACTCGGATCAATCGTTTCTACTCTTGTTTTTTTATTCCCTCTTTACGCGATTAACACAATGTGTGAAATCGCGTGATCCATTTATCGGTACAATTAATAGCTTTTTTTCTCTGCATATCGGTAAGACAGCTAATTAGAACTAACTTGAGATCACACAATTGTAGAGATTACCGCGTTATATTTATCATCAATTTTGTAACGTTGAACTTTGGACAGAGGACTTGATTGAATAACAAAACTAACTCACCTATGTGCGACAAAGTGTGTTGTTTGTTATAGTTTTTTTTTTTTTTTTTTTTCAGTTATCTCAAAAATTTCGAACGAGTGAATATTGACGTTCCCCGATAACCCTCGGAAACGAGGCGGAAAAGTCGCGCTGCTCACGCTGCTGTCGCTCGCCGCGGCTAACTGAGCCTTCAACGTGACATCACGGCGGTATATATCGCATATGTCTCGCGATATCGCGAGATAGGATCGTACGATTTTACGAAGACTTTTTTTTTTTCGAAGAACGAAGTCTCCCGTTCTTCGTCTTCTCTAATCTATCTCACGTACAACGTGCGTGCACATCCTGTGACACGGATACGATTGGTCTCGCGAATGCGAGACACGAGGGCCAAAAGCGGATGAACAAAATCTCGCTGTCACGTCTTCGTTACGTTTAATGTCGCGCGGAAAGAATTCACGCTGTCATCAGCATGAAAACTACTGACAGTAGAAACCGATGCGACAAACAATTTCGAAATCCGCATGTACGTTGAGTCGATATCTTCAACGTTACATTTTGTTGTCGCGATATGTCTCTCACTCTCGCTCTCTCTATTTTTTTATACCCATCTTGGAAAAAACAAAATTCCTATTCATTGCGTGTTAATAAAATTTCAATGTCATTAAAATGTTTTACATATTAAAATGTTTTACGTATTAAACTTTGGACCAAACTACTGTAAAACGTGAACGTTTATCGTTATCGTCGTTCTTGTGTCAGCGAACTGAATTAAAATTCAGAAAAACTCATAGTCGGGGACATAGAGTCTCGTCAGATTTCTCGAAGATTAATCTAACAACTTACTTCGCGAAGCAATCAACTCGTACACATATCGACGATTGTGGCGATTCGCTTAAGTGAATTCAACATTAGATTGCGATTATAATCTTACACTAGTTGTGTTAAGTACACAAAATGCAAAATAATGATATTCACATACGATTATCAGATAACTGTTTTTCTTACATTTTTTTCAAGCACGCGGCTAGTTTACATAAGATTTTATAAAATATACGGCTGAAAGGCCATGTTTTGCGTAGCGAAGTAAAAAGTAATGATCAGCATTGTGAGCTTAGAATATCAACGCGACTTAAGACAAAAATTAAAAAAAAAAAAAGAAAAACAAAACAAAAAAACATCTGTCAGTTACGATCGATAAAAGTTCTATTTTGATTTATTTGTGATTTTTTACGTTATATTCAAATACTCTTCCGTTATGAGTTTCGTTAGCCGAACATGTGCTTCTCGTTCTTTGAGAAAATTACAACGTTTGGATCGTCTTCGGACAGAGAGACTTTTTTGCATTCATTTTTATCGTTTCTTGCGCGAAGATGTTGAATAACTTCATTAGAGATTTCACTTCGCGCTTGGCGATCCTCGCTTTCTTCTACACGCAAGTACTATTTATATTAGGCGAAGTGAAAGTTTTCCGCTCGAGTGTGTTCCGAATTCTCGTCTAATTTCTTCCTGAAAAGACAAGACGAGATATGTAACGGGATAATCAATGATTTATTTAAAACGCGACTTGAGAGACAATTAAAAAAAAGAAACTAAAACAAAACTTGTCAGTTACGATCGATAAACAGTTTCTATCTTTATTTATTTGTGATTGTTCAATTGTTGTTTTGCTATATTCAAATGCTCTTCCGTTATGAGTTTTGTTAGCCGAACATGTGTTTCTCATTCTTTGAGAAAATTACAATATAACTCCATTGATGCTATTAGAATCTGACTACCAAATCGAGACTGACATTCAAATATCTCGAGAGCATAATGTTACCTGCATTTTTTTTCTTTTTTTAATCTCTTCGTAATCTAAACGTATACGCTGATCCCAGTCTACTTTCACATATACAAATTTATCTTTAAATGTCACAATTAGTCTCTTTCTTTAAAAAAAAAAAAAAAAAAAAAAAAAATTCTCCGTTTTGCAAGCAGTTTTTTTTTTGTTTTTGATCGATTGAATTACAATTTCGTTCGCTGGAACACAACGGCACGTTTGCTTTGCTGTGTTTTACCGATTCTCTTTTTTTTTTTTTCTGTTGTTTCGAAGACAAATTGTTCTCAGCGATTTGTTTTTTCACGAAACAACGTAAGTATATCTGCATCGTCTAACATTTCAGACGAAACTTGAATCTTCGCCAGGTGATTCAATATTATTAGCAGTATTGATCACATTTTCGTATTATTATTGCCATTTTTGTTGTCTTCACGCGACTCTTCACGCGTTTTTTCTTGCAATTGCGCAAAAAAGATAAAGCGACTCGTCTCAGAAGTTGCAGAAATTTTTTTGTTACATTTAAATAAACAAAAGTTGCGGAAATTTTTTTGTTACATTAAAAAAAAATTATCTATTAAAAATTGCGAGAGTGGAAGAAATTGCAAGATAAGAAAATTATTCGTGTCAAGTCGTGCCCAACAATAGAAAAACAAAAAAAAAAAAAAACTTTAACAATCAAAGTACATGCAGAAACAATATATAGTTTATCCGCTTGTTATTATTACACATGTAATATACCGATATGCAAAAACAATTCTCGATACTCTTTCCGTCAGCATTCTCGAGCAATACGTTGCGGACGTTCTCTATCGTGATTACACACATGCACACACGCTCGTGTGTGAGACACCATGCTCGGGTGATAAGGAGAAGCGCATATCACACACAATCAGGTGATCGTGTGGTGCGATTCTTGCGAAGCGGTGAAAGGTCCGCGCGCGACGACGAAATTCATTACTGCGGAACGTGCGAAAGAGGTTAAGAGGGTTGGCCCGGGTAAAAGAGGAGCACTCGGCGACGCGATCGATTATCAGCGTGCCGGTCGATTGTTGGTCGCGATTGTCACTTTACTTACTGGATTTAAAACACAGACAACACACACTGCCTACGTGACCAGTGATGCCGTTGTTGTTTGACAGAGAAAGCGATCGTGAGAACCAGGAGCGACGCGAACACACGTCCACCCGCTCGCACCGCTGCAAAAAGAATACTGGAAATTCCGGCGCCGACCGCGCCGCGAGTGTTGCCACCCGCGAAACGCTGGAAACGAAAAAACACGCAGATTTCTCTCCCGCGAATCGATCCGGACCGGATTACGACGACGACGAGGCGTGTTCGCCTCGAGTCGTGTCGATTTCGATAGCTGAGAGACGATCGCCAAATTCAAAGAGAAGAGAGAGAAAGAGAGAGAGAGAGAGAAGGAGAAAGAACGATAAGACCGAGTAATCTCACTCGAGGCGCGAGTTTTCGAGAATACCGAATTTCGCGCTCTTACGTTGGCTGTACACGATCGCCATTACGCAGCCTCTCTCGCTGCCGACGTCATGAGAAACGTCATATCGAACGATCTTTGTTATCACATACCGCCAAACTCTGATCAGAAATGTCTATATCGATGTCAAGTCTATTTTAGGTCAAAACTGCGGAATGACTGAGCGTTTCTTTCAGCTCCGCCACGCGGAAGACAACAGCGGAAAATTAAAAAAAAAAAAAAAAAAAAAAATAAATATACTAAAAACAATTATATATAATATACATTACGGTATACAAATTATTAAAATACCATACAGAAAAATGCATACACGATGCGTTGAATTCCTTTGCTTTTTAGAACGTAAAATAAATGAAGAATCAAATGGTCAATAAGAGCCAACGCAGGATGTTTTTGCAGAAAGAAAGAATGAATGAATAAATATATATATATGTATATATATATATATATATATATATATGTTTCTCATATATGTTTTGCAAATTCAGAATTCCTGAATTACAAATTGAAAATTTCAAAAATTCAGTCATATAACTTACACTAAAAATTTAAATATATATACATATATATATTTATTTTATTCTTTCCGTAAAAACATCTTGCTTCGGTTCTTATTGACGATTTGAGTTTTAGTTTAACTTTCAAGAACCTTATCTCTTTGTAAAATAAATGGTTTCTCATGTATACATATATATAAATTATATATACATATAAATATAAATATATATATATATATATATTTATATATATAAATATAAATATATATATATATATATATATATATTTATGTGTGTGTGAGAGATAAGCAAAAAAACGCGCGACCAATAAAATTATGATATTTTACATAATATATATACGCATACTATTTTTCTTACGTAAATATTATGTAAAATATCGTGATTTTCTTGGTCGCGCGTTTTTTTCGCTTATCTCTTTCAAACGCCGAGGTAATATTATTCATAGTTTCACGTGCTTCAGGAATGTACCTTGATCTTTAGAATGTTTTCAGAATGTCTCTATCGAGTAACTTCAATAATTTTCCATTAACGGATTTTCTTAAACCAATCCCTCTTTTTGACGTGGCCGTTCAAACAAAAGAATTCATCGAGCGCACGATCTCCTCCTCTCGTCGCAAACTGTGCGACGATCCTCTATCGCATATCGCTTCTAAAAAGCATGTGTGTAAAATTTTCAACATTCATTTTCATCACTCTTCTCGTATATTCGTTTGCTAAAAACCAACTTTTAGCCATTATTGCATAATAATATACAGCGTATAATGATATGTAAAAGAGAAACAGTACACCTTTGGATTTGACATTTAGATTGTTTTTTTTTTTTTAATCGTCATTGTCATCATTTTTTCATATACTTTTTGTACGTCATTTCTTCACTGTTTATTCACGTGATAAATTCCTCATTAAATGCAATACGCGTCAGTTATCAAAATATCATTGTAATATATTAGCGCGACTAAACTCTGCCTTCCACCTTGGCGATCACATCGTGAACGCGTTCTATTACACTGTATATGTACGGACGCTCCATCGGATTGACTTTAAGTATTGACAGGATTAAATTCTGCATATCCTGAAAGCAAGAATAAGAGTTTCTTTTAAACTGTACACACTTCTTGTTTACACACATTATATATTTGCACACGTCAAAGGTACAGATTTTATGTCAATAATACCTCGCTGTACGGTGCGTGTTCTGGAAACGTTATATGCGCACTCATCACCGCAAGTGCTACGCTGTCACCTCGTTCGTAAACGGTATCAAAAGGAGACTTAAAGTAACACAACGCATACAATATGCATCCCAACGACTGCGAAAGAAACAGAGAGATGTACACTCAGAATATACATTGAGTGAAAGATATACCAAAGAACGGTATGTCTCACCCAGATGTCTGTTCGCTCATCGACCATGCAGTAACTTTCTACATTGAACAATTCCGGTGCCCTGTAAAGCATGGAGCATCGTTCAGCAGCCAAGTCCTGCAAATTCCGTGCCGCTTGAGTGCCGCACACTTGAACTCTAGCAGGCGCCACGGAACCTAAGCGATTGATTGATATTTTTAACGACAACGAAATATACATGTGAAATTTGATTGTGAAATTTACCCAAGTCCATTATAATGGGAGTCCCGTCATTGCTAAGTACTATATTAGCAGTTTTTAAATCTCTGTGAGCAAGAGGTTGTGGTTTAGCTTCGTGAAATGTCTTTACACCTTCGCAAATCTGTAGAAAAATATGAAGAATATCTCCAGGAGTCATGTAATCTCCCTTCTTCGCTCGTTGTTCCAGTTCGTCCGCTAAGGTTCCTCTCTGAAATTACGTCAGATTGTTAAAAAAAAAAAAAAAAAAAAAAAAAAAATTTCAACAGAGTGTCTTTACTCACGTGATAATACGGCAAGACGATCAGCACCTCACTAGTTGTATTGACAATAGGGTCTGCCATGCCCTCGCAAGACGAATCTATGCACTTTATGACATTCGAATGCTTTATCTGCTTGTAATATTCTACTTCCTTCAACGCTGCCTGTTGATCCTCCGGTCCGTGACAAACGAGCTTCTTGATAGCATACTTCTTGTGCGTGATGACATCCTCGACTAAGAGTACGGTGCTGAATCCTCTGAAAAGTTGATAAAAAGCGTATAAATTTTTTGTTTTCAACAAAGTAATTTATCATTTTTTTACCTATATATAAGTTTGAAATTTCGTCACACTAGCTTATAAAGAAAAATTGCAACGTGTAAAAGCGTTTATTTCGTAAGACAACTTGCCCTTCTCCAAGATGTTCGCGGACCCTGTACTTCCTCGAGTTCACCGTGATCGTTTCTTTGGCGCAAATGCAACCCATTCGAAAAATTATGCTCAGACCTAGGCTATTCATTTTCGTTGTTGCTTATCATCGCGATAACAACGAGTATTGTTACACAAGGATTATCTCATTACCCTCATTTTGATACACGTCGCGACTCACGATTGTGTATATAAATACAGGTTAGAGTTAAAATCCCACGGCGTGTCAATCGTGTTTTACTGTCATGTCGTGTATTACGTGTTACAAAAACCGCAATTAACAAAATGCAACGCGTATCAAATTCATCGATCAATATCAGTCAATAGAAAATTTTCACGGCTCTTTCTTTCCAAAATTCTCGTCGCTAATAAATATCCTACACACGTTTGAATAAATTTGACCGAGTATATACATATATATCGACATATCAAATTTATAAATCCATATATTTTCGTTAAAAAAAAAAAAAAAAAACCATAATTCAGAACAAAGTTTGGATAAAATACAAATACCGAATATGGAACAAAGATGTACAAAGACATTCAAGGTACAGAACTCATAATTGGATTCTTGTAAAGAATTAAATTTTTCTAAATATATAATAAACTTTTGTGCTAAAAATGTACATACAAAAATGTACACGAATCTTTGACATGTAATGGTCACTTATAAAAATAATATGTTTAGGTAATGTTAAGTGTGTAACTGTATCTAGATACTGTACGTAATAACATGGGCGGTGATTGCGAGCTATTATTACGGATGGGGTGCCAATGAGCCAAGTGTGCCCGTCGCGTTCGTCGACGAATCCGGTTGGAGTCCAGACGGAACTCTGGCGAAAGAAGTGAGACGAGAATGACGAGAGAGAAAAACCAAAGATTAAATATACACATAAAACAATTTTATTAAATTTCACACACTTTTGTACCCGTTAAAAATCACATTCCACTTCACCCATCACAATGACTTAATTATACGATTCACATAAAATCTATTGTATGTTTGTAATTTATTCTCTTTATGAGAGAATAAACAGATAGATACAGATCTCTTTCCAGTTCTACTCTCTCTCTCTGTATTGTTTCTCAACAGCATATACATTTTGTTCGTATATATACAACTTGTTATAATTTTAGACAGAACAATTAAAAAGAACCCAAATGCCGATAGTCCACTGGTATAGTGGTGATATTATATACAAAGTATCCAACTTTACTTTTGATCTTTCTCAGCCAAACTATCTAACAAATCAGCACAACAACCATTAACAACGCAATGCTGGCAACCAAAGTAAATCATAAACAACAACATAAAAATATGAAGCTCATGCATACGGAGTTTTTAATTGAAAAATTAAAAACGTATCACTAGTCTTACAATCGCCAACACACACACAAAAACGGGATTGAACATGATTTTCTTACATAACAACTAGAAATGATTTATTTCGGAACGTCCCGTAACGATATTTTGTGAGTTGAGATAATTTTTATATAATACCACACACACACACACACCATCATCGGTGCACTATCGGCATTTGGATCCTTTTTAATTGTTTTGAGTTACACAAAGCTGTTATTTAACTATTTAGTTTAGACAGGATAGATTTTTTTTTCAAAAATCATAAATGTAAAACTAATTACTTGGTTATAAGAATACAATTATAATAATCGCACTCTTCTCTCTAATACTATACATATAATTTTTTTTTTTTTTTTTTTACAAAATAAAAATTATCTATTATTCTCTTTTTATTGTTAATAATTAGGACGTAATGTGGTTTCCATTCGTCAGAGGACTCTCGTTGAGATGGTTCTCCTGATCGTTTCGTAGCTGCGCTTGCCACATGGTGCTGTAAACACCACCATGCGAAATCAGTTCTTCATGCTTGCCCCTTTCGACAATCTCGCCGTCTTTCAGAACGAGAATCTCGTCCGCGTGAATTATCGTGGACAATCTGTGAGCGATGATGATCGTGGTTCGTCCGGCGCACACTCTGGTTAAAGCCGCTTGTATATTACGTTCCGTCTGAGTGTCTAACGCGCTCGTGGCTTCGTCCAGCAGAACGATCTTCGGCGCTTTAAGAATGGTGCGCGCGATCGCGACGCGTTGCTTCTCACCGCCGCTCAGTCTCAGTCCTCTCTCGCCAACCTGAAGGTGAGCGAGAAAAGCAGGAAGAATTAGCGTGTAAATAAAACCAAAAATGCACAAAAACACACACCATGCGCGCGTCGTTCCGAAACAAACCTGCGTTTCGTAGCCATTCGGAAACGTGAGAATTCTATCGTGGATGTCCGCGTACTTCGCGGCGGTTATTATATCCGCTTCCGGTGCATCGATACGGCCGTATTGGATGTTATACTTTATGGTATTGTTGAACAAGACTGTGTCTTGCGGCACGACACCTAGATGTTTGCGGATTAAATATTCGAGGATTAATATATGCTAATCGATAACGACCGAGGAGAACATCAGGAAGTATGGCAATACCTATAGCGTTTCTGAGAGACTCCTGCGTGACGGTCTTCACGTTTTGTCCGTCGATTAAAATCGCGCCTTGTTCCACGTCGTAGAAGCGGAAGAGCAATCGCATTATGGTGCTCTTTCCGGCACCAGACGGGCCGACTAGCGCGACCGTTTTCCCCGCGGATACGGTGAAACTCACGTTTTTCAGCACGATCCTATCGGAGCTGTAACCAAACGACACGTTCGTGAACTCGACTTGTCCACGCTTTACGTCTATCGGTCCGGCTCCGGGTGCGTCTATCACTTCCTGCTCTTCCCTCAGCAACTCGAACATGTTTTCCATATCGACGAAGCACTTTTGAATAGCTCTGTAACAAATATTAAGTAATTAATTAAATCGTACATTGTCAAATGTGTCTATATTTTTATTCATTACCTGTAAAATGATCCAAGCCAATTGAGCGGTATATAAAGTTGCATTATGTAACTAGCGAACAAGACGTAGTCACCGACTGTCAAACCTTCGTGATTAACGATCTACAAGAAACAATAATTTATCTTTTTTATTGTTTTTAATTAGAAGTTGTATCAAGTGCAACTTATTTGCGCGAATACTATATACCATATACAGACACAGCAACGAGCCGGACATCAAACCAGCGCAGACAATGACGTTTTGAACAGTGTTCAAGATGTTTGTAGTAACGAATGCTTTCCATTCTTTTATCTGAACGTCCAGTATCGCTTTCTTGTAGCACTCAACTTCGTACGCTTCGGCGCCGTAGTACTTCACCGTTTCAAAGTTGAGTAAACTGTCGGTGCTGCGTGCTCTCTGAGCGTTGTCCGCCAAATTCATTTCCCTTTGGAACTTTGTGCGCCATTCCGTGATCATGATCGTTGCAACTGAAAGATAGAGTCAGCGAGAAGGAAGCGCTCGAACTGGTGCTGGTTGTTATTAACGTTATTGCTGTGCTTACTGATGTAGAAAATCATAGTTGTAAAGACAATGAGACCGAACCACTTGTTAAACACGGTGACGAAGAAGATGACGGCTATGAGAATGTCAATGATGGTCGGAAAAATCGAGAAGAGAATATAATTGAGCAAGTTATTGATCGAGTCTGTGCCGCGGTCTACGATTCTCAATACTTCGCCTGTTTTTCTACTTAGATGCCAGTTCAAGCTTAGTCCGTGTAAATGCCTATAAAATAAGATGTATTTTATTTTATACGTTTGGAAAAAAGAAAAAAAAATGGTTTGGTTTATCGTTTTTTAGAAAAATTTTAAATTCAATTTAAATAACTTTAAAGTAACATAAGATAGATTTAACTCACCTGAATAGCTCTACTTCCACTTCACGGGTCGTATATTGTTGGATACGGATCCAGAGAAAAGATCTCAAATTATTTAACAAACCCATACCTCCAGTACCACCGCCTTGTAGAAACTTAAATGTTACAAATATCAATACTAAATCCCATCTGTAATAAAAAGTAATAAGAACTTAATTACTTGAAGGATTGTGAAAGTAACAAGATTACTACGAACTTCATCACTAGAAAGAAATTACACTAGAGCTCGCTACGTACCTAAATCGCACAGGTGCGATCGTAATGCTATCCACGATCTTTTTATTATAAATTGGTACGTAAACGTTTATCAAACGTCCAGCTAAGAGCAACATAAAACATATTGTCACCCTAAATTGAAGCCATATATCGGTTCTTGGCCAAAGAAAGGGTGCTAAAGTTTTAATCTTGTACCACAAGTTCGCCCATGTGGAAGCATTATCAGCAAGTCTCTGCAAATAAGTTTGTGTTAATATTTCTTTGCATTATTGTTCGCTACAAAACATACAACTTCATCTTACATTATAATAATATTGTGATCGTCTAGAGGAGCCATCGGGAAGCACATGATAATCAGAGTCGAGACCAGCAATCCCAGGAGCTTTTAAACCAAGAGCAAAGATTAACAGATTGGTAACATAGCGCAAAACAAACAGAGCCATTTCAATCTGATCTGTCAAGCTGTAAAAAGATTAAAATATCAATTTTTTATTTTTTTATTCTGCTTTTATATAAATCTCATCTCCCTTTTCCTTCAATATCACTTACGAATTCAGATGAAACCACCATTCGAGCTTTCCAATGTTAATAAAAACAAGATTTTCAGCAGCAAATGCTAATGTCCAAAAACCTAGAAGCACTAATCCATGACCATTTGGTGGTACACTTGGTAATCTTTTGTGTCTTTCAACTTTTAGAATGTATACTGAATATGGATAAACAATTACTGTTGATGCAGTTACTAATATCTGTAGAAAAATAGGAGAAAATTGATGATCATCAAAGAGAAAAAATCTATAAATGCTACAAATAATAAAATAAATCAACAATGAGTAAAAATCTCACCATATATCCATAGATCATTCCATCATCTAAGACTGTGGCTTGTAAAATTATCCTTAACACACTTAAGAAGGGAACAAAGTATAACACAAACTTTTGCAAGGTATATAGTTTGCTCTTTGGCAATGTACTCTCATCAGCTTCAGTGCCATACTTGCGATATGCCCAAAGTTGTATGGATCCGAATACAATTAAATACAAAGAAATTATACTAGTGGAAATGGTATCCATAAAACATTTAGACACGCCATGGTCTATCCAAATGTCATTAAAAGTTATATTTGGAGGACAATATCTCATTGTTATATCTATGTATCTTGACATTCCTCAAAGTGCTTAATTATTTCGTGTTGTATCACCTTGACATTCCCGTTATCTTTTCTTCTTTTCTTCACTTTCAAATTCTTGAGAGATTCTGTAATTTTTTATATACAGAGAGATTAGCACTATCAATTTTGCATCAGTGTGTCGTTCCGTTAGATGACATAAATAATTGTTTATGCTCTCTTTAAAGGATTACGGAATAATTCCTAGAAGAAAATACGTAGTAATACTAAAAATAAAAAAAAATGTATGTAAAAATTTGTATCGTCATCACAAATTGACATATACGTACAATGACCTACCATGACCTATGACCGGTTTCTGCGACTACGAACCACTATCGGTCTTTCGCGCATGTGCAGTGATGGGATAAAGGTTGCACACAAGCAGTGATGGGATGGGAGAATTTGACGAGGTAGAGTCACCGAACTCTATGGCTGCGTTCGGGGAGCGCACTATCTGCGCTATTGCATTATTCTATCTTTATCGCTCTCATTAAATGAAAAACAAAGATACAATGATGCAATAGCGCGCTCCACGAACGCACGTGATTTATTTGTGATTGGTCAACTTCTTACGGCTTACGACTGTATTGTAGACAACGCCTAATGCCTGTTCTACAATACAGTCGTAAGCTGTAAGTCGTAAGAAATTGACTAATCACAGACAACTTACAGAAGAATAATCGACTGTCTTCTTCTTCTTTGCTGTTATGGCGCTTTGCCCCTGTTCGAGAGGAGCATATGCCAGACTTACAGCTTACGACTGTATTGTAGAACAGGCATAATAGACGGAGCTTTCATATCAAAAAGTTGAAAACAACATTAAAAGACAGAGATAGTGCTGGAGTGATTGTCTCTCTCTCGGCCACTTCCTCGGCCACTCTCTCGGCCTGCCGCGGCCACCAATCAACTCATTCTGCTAGAAAAGAAGAGAACTGCTCCACGACTATTTCTATCTCTTTTAATGAAGTCTTCAACTTCTCTTGTACGAATGCTCCGTCTATTATATAAGTCTATGCCTTTATCCCATTACTTCGCATGTGTGACAAACAAATAGTACAAAGAATGCAGTGATACCATCATAAAAAAAAGAACTAGAGAAATAGAGTGACACTAGACGTAGCCGTGGTCTCTATGACAACCAAGTGACAACTTGTGTGTCAACAAAACTTGTGACACTTGCAGACACTTGTGAAACTGCTTGTTGTCAATATGAATTCAATATTTCTCAGCGTTTTTGTTTTTAAATAAAGATACACATGTGTGTACATATAAATTATATGTTCTTGTAATATAATATATAAAAAAGAAGATCATGACGTTATATTTTGATGTACGAGTACAAAATCCTGAGACTGCTTCGATAAGCACTCTTGCCACATGGCACAATAATTATTCTTTGTTGGCTGTTGCTGCGTATTCTCAAGACAAAGGTGGATTTGTGATCATCTATGATGATCAGGGTGAACCTGTGCAGGATGTCGAGTCACCAAAACACGCTGTGGCACAGGTCACTGCACTGGGTTGGCATCCTGAGAGAACATGGCTGGCAGCAGGATGGGAAAGTGGAGAGTTGCGAGTTTGTATTGTTTCTTACAAATGTTATAAATCTAGGGGTAAAAGAAATATACAATTATGATTATTGTTAGATATGGCCAGGAGACACAGCAGCTCAGGAGTTTAATGTAGTAGTGACTCCTCATCGAGAATCCATCACAATTCTGCAATGGAGTCAATATGGAGGTCGCTTAGTATCTGCAGACGCTGGTGGATCTATAGTTGGATGGAAAATAGATTCAAGAGGGCAACTTCTCATGACATTCCATCATGAACTGAAAGAATCTTTCACGCAAATTGCATTTAAAACGGTTCCTCCAAAACCAGCTATTGATATTAGGTACACATCAATAATTTGCTTAAATATACAAACGGAAGCAAAATAATTTTTTTGCTTTTTCTTGTTATTTTGAACAATTGTTTCTAGTGGCTTGGCGAAAGCAGCAGTGGCTGGTGACGAACGAGCTTTAGATTTGTTTAGTTCCTGGCGTCCCAGGACTGCTGCGCCAATAACAGTTGGAACTCAACGGGATAATCATGCGTTTTATATTGGCGCAACAAACGGCGCAATATACTTTGTCGATGCTCAGGGACAGTGCAAGGAGGTTCTTAATACCGATGGCGCAACATTGCACTGCCTGTTGCATCATCAAACCAGAGACTCTATCATTGTCATGACAGAAGGATTGAATATTGGACACTTTCAAACAGACCCAGTAACGGGAGAACTCACGGAGTTGACAAAGGTATTAATTATACTGTTTCAGTTAAGGTAATCTTGGTCAATCAATTCTTAGAATAACATGTATTATTATGTTGTCCAGGTAAAATTGAGCAGCAGAAGCGATACATCACGTATGACCAATATTGCCTTATGTTGGATCAGTGGAAACACTTTAGCAGTGCTAACAGGAGAACTCGCTGTGCGATGTTGGGATCTTTATACTGGTGACACTTACATTCTTTCACCTCCGGATTCGTCTAATGGAAATATTGCAACGCCTCAGGAAATATGCACCAGCTTGGCGTTTTGCAAAAGCAATGGTGAATAATGCTATGTTTTCAAACTTCCAACTTTCTTTTTTTCTTCATCTTCATGATAATATTTTTTACACTTCTTAGATATCTTGGCCGCTGGTACCAACCTAGGGACGATCTACTTGTGGAAGCGGAAATGCTCGTCCGAATGCGACGAGAACGCCTGGCCGAGCGTGCCGGAGTCTTGTTCCATTCACGGGACGGTGAAGCAGCTGACATGGGGCACTGGTTTGTCACGAAACTCCCTCCTGGCCGTCAACTGCATCACCAACGTGTTTATCTTGCATCAGCAACCGATGTGCGCCGTTTACAATCACGGCGTTTGCGCGAGTCAACTCACACCCACGCAGATTCTTCTCGAAATAGACGAGCAAACGTACACGTTGAAGACAGAGATCCAGGTGCAGATTATCGCCGTTACGAGGGAATACGTTGCCGTCTCCTCCGGTAGACAAATCATCGTCAACCGTATCAACAGAAATGCTACTCTTAGTACAACCGTACTGGCAACATTTAGCTGCGACACCGAGAAAATGCTGATCTACGAACATACACTGATCATCCTTACTCCAACGATCATTCAATTACGATCGATAGAAGGCTCCGTCATACAGACTCTCCCCACATTACCAGAGGAAGGCGAACCGATCACAATGGAACTGACAGGTAACAGTTTTTAAGGAAAAATAATGAGATGTGATCACTCTTTATTCGTGTTATATTTTATTTATTCGCAACTACAGGACAGTATCTAACTGTTGCGTCATTGAATGGCATTCTGAAGATTTGGGATCTGAGTAAACATGAGGCTAAGTTACACACCCGAGCCATGGCGACGTACGAGGCGATCAGTGACTTCGCCGAAATCATTGAGGCCAGGTGTAATTCCGATTGCCGCTGCGTCTCGATCACCGTCGCCATGGCGAATCTCATGCCAAGCTCAGTCTTATATGTCTGGGACATCGAAAGCGATCAAATCCATGAATTCGACTTCGGAGACTCGGACAACGTGATCGACGATGACTCTCCGTTGTAAGTATAAAAAAAAAAAAAATTGAGAGAACTCTGTGTTTATATCAGATCAGATAGATGAATAGAGTTGCATTCTTTTCAGGGCTGCGCAATGCAAAGGACGATTGGTCACAGCGCACTGCTGGGACGTGGAGGATCCCAGATTGTTGATATGTCGAGCTCAAAGACTGGACGCACAAGATTCCAAGAACTTCAATGATGATAATCAAGTAATGTCGCAATATAGGTCGTTAATTAATACATTCTGAGAATCATTTGAATGTAATTTTATAATACAATTGTTTTGTAGACTATACAAACCTCCGTGGTATTGGTATCGCTGTTCGCGACGTCAGACCACGGTATCGTTGTGCAAGACGTGAAACCGATCGCCGACGAAAGCTGCCGACTATTGGGCGTGCAATCGCCGTACATCGTGATTCTAAATTCCGAAAAAAGTTTGGACAGGAACAGCAAGATCATGCGATTGTTGATGCGAGACTTCGAGGAGCTGGGAGACTGCGATTCCGTCACGAAAAAGGCAGTGATGGATTTCAGTTACCACATCAGCGTGGCGAACATGGACGAGGCCTTTAAGGCCATTAAGTCCATAAAGAACGAGACCGTCTGGAAGAGCCTTGCCAAAATGTGCGTGAAAACAAAACAACTTAACATGGCTCTTCTCTGTCTGGGTCACATGAAGCAAGCTAGTGCCGCGCGTGCTCTACGCGAAGCGATGCAAAACGACAATTTGAATTTGGAAGCTAAGACGGGAATTCTGGCCGTCGAACTCGGTCTTCATGTGAGTCGTTAAATAAATATTAAACATGTGTTTACTTTTTAACTTTAACATGTGTTTAATCACTAAATCGCAGGCTGATGCTGAACGTCTGTTTCGAGAAGCGAAACGTCTGGATCTGCTTGGACAGTTGCTCGAGGCTCGTAACAAGTTCAAGGAAGCGATCGAGTTGGCGAGCAACGAGAACAAGATTCGCGAGAAAACGAGCTACTACAACTACGCCCGCGCGCTCGAACAACAGGATAAAGTAGCGGAGGCCATTGACATGTATACGAAAGCTGATTGTCATCGATTCGAAGTGCCGAGAATGCTCTTGACGAGACCGCGAGAACTCATCGCCTATCTGAACAATTCTGAAGAACTGTAAGCAAATCAATAACGTGTTAATTATACAAAATTTCTTAATACACTAAATACATCTTACATACATAGGGAGATTAAAAACTGGCACGCCCAGTATACCGAGTCGACCGGTGACATGGAAACTGCTTTACGCCTCTACGAGCAGGCGAAGGATATCTTATCGATGACGAGACTACTTTGTTACTTCAATAGAGAGGACGAAGTGTGCGAACTGGTGACTAAAACGAATCACGCCGCGTCCGCATACCATCTCGCCGCGCATTACGAATCGAAAAACAACGTGACACAAGCTATTCACTTTTACACGGTCGCCAAAGCCTATACCAACGCGATTCGATTGTGCAAGGTGAGGTATCTGATGATTAAAATTATGCGCTTGTCTCTGAAACTTCTATCTCGTGATTTGTTTTTTCTCATTACTCGTCTAGGAACACAATATGCTGGAAGAACTCTGGCCGCTAGCTGTGTTGGCGTCGCGACACTCGCAGATAGACGTCGCGAAATTTTACGAGGATAACGACCAGCCGGAACGCGCAGTGTTGCTGTATCACAAAGCCGGTCTCTTGCACAAAGCTCTGGACGTCGCGTTCAAGACGCGACAGTACAGCGCGTTGCAGCTAATTATCGTTGACGTGAACGCGGACTCCGATCCAGCGTTGATTCGCAAATGCGCCGATTACTTTATGCAAAACGATCAGATCGACAAAGCGGTGGACTTGCTCGCCACCGGCAAGGACTGTATAACAGCTTTGAAACTGATACAACAGCACAACGTCACGCTGACCGAGGAACTCGCGGAGAAGCTGACGGTCGAGAAGGGGAACGACAACGACGCGGAACACGAACGTTTGAGGATCTCCACGCTCGAGAAAATCGCGGAAATCGCCTTCGATCAGGGAAACTATCATCTAGCGACGAAGAAGTTCACACAAGCTGGCAACAAGTTGCGCGCTATGAAGGCGTTGCTCAAGTCCGGCGATACCGAGAAGATCTGCTTCTTCGCTCAGGTTTCGAGAAATCGCGAGATCTACATCATGGCAGGCAATTATTTGCAGTCCTTGGACTGGCAGAATCAACCGGAGGTGCTGAAGAACATAATCAGCTTTTACTCCAAAGGCAAAGCAATGGATTTGTTGGCGAACTTTTACGTGGCATGCGCACAAGTGGAGATAGACGAATTTCAGAATTACGAAAAAGCGTTGGACGCCCTCAATCAGGCGAACCGATGTCTCACTCAAGTGATAATGCCGCGGGATTTGGATGTTCACAAGCGTGCGGTCGAGCTGGTGAATAACAGAATGCAGACGATTAAACGCTACCTGGACATCAAAAGGTAAAATACGAGATTCTCTCGCAATACTTTTTTTGTACCAATATTTTTGAATTAAAACCCTAACTCAGGTCAAATTCTCTTATTTCTGTCCTGCTGAACAGATTGTTCGATAAGGGCGAGACTGAAACGGCGATGCAGCAGGTTCGTCACCTGCTGGATTCCCAGGGACCTAATCTGGAACAATCGGTACGTCGCGGCGACTTGTTCGCAACGATCACGCAGCACTACGCCAACATCGGAGACACCGAGAAAGCCTGGGCCACCATCGAGGAACTGAAACGTTTAGTGCCGGGAATTAACTTGAGTTACTACTTCAACGTGGATCTTCTCGAGGCGTTGGGTTACAAGATAAAAGTGGAACGGCAAGACAGTTCTGACAAAGATGACAGAATCGAAGAGCTCTTGGGAGAATAAGAAGTTTTGGCAAATTTGCCAGCGAGTAATACAGATCAATATTGCAGTTGCCTTAGTAAACTTATATAATGTGTATATATACGTAAGTAGTTTGTAATTTTCACATGAGATTTGTGACGAAACCTCATAAAAGGAGCAATATAAATTCTATTATAATAAAAACCGATGATACAACTCATATCTCTATTGTATTATTTTTATCTTAAAATATAATTATTCGAAAAACTTGCGTTGATTGTAACCGAACAAAATACCTTTTCAAAAAAAGGTAAAAAAAGGCGCAACTCGTATAAAATATTCTAAAATAATAGAAAGCTTAAAATATCGTGTGACCAGAAACCTATATTGAACCGAAAACTATATTGAACGTCATTCTAAAAAATTTACTATTTTGTGCAAAATTTGTGGATTCTGCAGAAGAAACATGTGCGTTCTGTATGTGAGTGTGTATGCATGATGAGCCATTATGCCTTATGATGGCTGATCCGACGGAACAAATAGAGACAACGGTGTTGTTTTTTGCGAAAGCACGAGAATTAGCCGGCAGAAAACAAAGTAGAATCACCACACCCAAGATTTTATATGCTGCCGAACTTCTTCACTTTATCACTCGGGATTATCAGTTGGAAAGTATACGTGACCAAGTAATTTTAGCTGTTAACGAAGAATTTGTCGAGCTAGATAAAATTCTTATATTGCAAGATACGGATATAATTGCTGTCATCCCACCACTCAGCGGAGGTTTGTTGAATGACAATTGTTTTCTAATTGAAACGATAATACTTTCTAGCTATGTATTGCTTAAAACACCTGGTACATGTTACTTTCTAGGATAACATGGAGGAGCCAAAGAATTTTGTCAAACTGCAGTGGGAGGAATTAAATGTCGCAGAAATCATGGGGCTGGTAACGTTTCCTAATTGTGGCGCAGTATCTCAGTTTATTGGGATCACCAGAGACAACTTCAAAAATAAAAAAGTAAAATAATACACAAACTAAACAATCCAAGCAAATAGTTGAAATATTTTGTTCCATTATATTGTTTCCATCAATTTTAACTAAATATCAGATGAATCAATGGCCTTGAAAGAGATGCAAAACATCTGTATCAAGATTCGTTCGCAATGGGATGTAGAAGGTATTGCAATATATCATCGTCTTGGGAAAGTGCCTGTGTCCAAAGCGAGTGTTGTGATAGCGATTTCATCACCACACAGAGAAGAATCGTTGAAAGCGGTCGAATACGCTATCAATACGTTAAAAGCAACGGTGCCTATTTGGAAAAAAGAAGTGTACGAAACGGGAGAATCACAGTGGAAAGAAAACAAAGAGTGTCCATGGGCAAATAGTAAATAATTCGGTTTCATTAATTAACTAGGAGTTTAATCGCTATGCTTGTTTTTCTGTTGCAATAGTTGCAGTCTTGACGCAAGATACGTTCGCTTTGGATGCTTATAGCGTCAATCCGTCTTTATCTCTTTAAATGTAGAACAGAGATAGACTGACTTTCAAAGCGAACGTACCTGTAGTGAGCGGCTTCAAACCTCTAACACCTTCCTTCTTATGAAAATCTTTACTTTCCGCATGGTAGATAATTAATAGCACAGATTTCCTATTGAGTTAAAATGCTAAAAGAGAGTTTTAATATATTCTGAGAATATTTTAATATAAGTTTTCTCATTTAATGGCGTTTTTGTTAAACTTTAATAAAGAATGTAACAAAACTATATCGTTGGTTGTGGCAATGTAATTCTTTATATTTTTCACACAAGAAATATTTATAGATTTGTATTGGAGCCGAAAAACTTCGCTAAATTTTTGGAAAGGAAAGACGTTCCAAGAACTGCGAGGACAAATAAAGAAAGCGAGACCGATAACGAGATCGACGATATCGATCCGGATTTCGTGCAGATCCGAGCGAGCACGGAGGAGTTGAATCGTAGAATACAATCATTCATAGAAAGGAAACGCCAGCAAGTAAATGCCGAGAATGTGCTGGAGTTTTGCAGCGACAGGTTGGTACAAATGTATACGCGTTTGTTAATATTGATTGTAATTGTTATACAATGTAACGTTTGTACAGTGAAAAGAACAATGACAATAAGGAATATTCTTGTGCGAGAGTAGATGCAATTCTCGTTCGACACAAGGATTCCAAAAGTCACGTGAAAGGTATGTGATAAAAATAACGCATGACTATGTGATTGAGGCGTAAATTAATACGTGCATTCGTGACTGTTTTCAGTTCACAGAGTATCGCACACGTGGGGACCGCAAACGGTTGATCACTCGATTTTATGCGAAACGAGCACAAGTAACAAAAACCCCAACACTTTCACTGATTATTCTTCTGTACTGGACGATAGAATTTCTACGGTGGAACGTTCAATAGGAATTGACAAACCTGTACCCAAAGACGTTTATGAAAGATTGAAAAACATCGAAAATAGAATAATGTATTTAGAAAGCGTGTCACCAGAATACTTGGTACAGCAATTTTATTTTATCTATTTCGACGTAGTGTAGTTGCGTTTTCTTTTGATGAGAAGTTGACTATCAAGTTTTGTTTACGATCATTCCAAATATATTACAGGCAATAGATAGAATAGAGAATACAATAAACTCCAAGCAATTTTCGAACACTGCAGTACGAAAAAGAGTAAGTGTCATCAAATATTTCCATTATATTAAGTATTTTTTTTTTTTTTTAATGTTCTTTTAACTATTTGACATCATGTGAAATAATCTGTATATGTCAACATTGGTGAATGTTACATTTCAGACTTACTCGTTGGCAGAACTCACTTCTAAATTATATCAATTACAAAATAAACATCCCAATAGAATCCATATGTATAAGTGAAGCTTTCATTTAGAATCAGAAACAAAAGATGTTTGTTTTTTTTTACACATTTAAATATATATTTTAATGAAATTTTATTCTGCGGTTTTAGTTTTTGCTCGATTACCTCTTTTCCGTCTAATGATGAATGTGAATTAAACACTTGAAATAAATATAAAAGAGAAGATACTTGGTGTCCTTTGGTACATCAAATATGTTTTTATTCACATTTTAACGTTTTGCGCATCTTTCTCAGTAAAAAGATCTGCATATATTTTAAATATAATTACATGTTATTATTTATGTAATTATTATCTTACGGATAATAATTACATAAATTCTACCTTTTCTTCCTTTGCATTGATGCGTCATCCAGAATGAGAAGACTCTGCTATGCGAGTCATTCTCATGTTTTCTCATTGCTAAAAAATAGCGAATCTAATTACGTAATAATCGCATCACTCAGCTTCTTTTGTCGCTTGCATTAATCCGAGATTTTCAAGCAAGACTTGCGCGCTTGGATCTCTTCCTCTGAATTTCCTGAAAATTTCCGCGGCCGGATAACTACCGCCCAGATACAAAAACGTGTCGCGAAACCTCGCGCCCAACTCTTTTAGCTGCGCTTCGTCGTTCGGTTTGATTTCTTGGAACGCTTTGTACAAATCGGCGGCTATCATCTCCGACCAAATCTTACTGCAATCAATGACGGAGCATCGTTATTTGCCAGTTTTATATAAATTTATACAGGTAATTTATTTTGTATTTGTACCTGTAATACGCAGATGCCCAACTGCCGCTCCATATCGCCTCAAAGGAACAAACGTGAACGTCCCTTTTCTCGAGAGGCAACACAAAATATTGCGGCCACAGACGCTTCATCATAGGCACCCAAAATTTACCGCTACAATTTTTTCCCAATAATTAAACAATAATATGACAAAATACAAATGTTATATTAATTCTAAGAAGACTGAAAATAACAATTAATAATAAAGATTCTTGAAGTTACTAAGAAATATAAATATAAAATTATAGAGTCGTTTGCAAGATGTTGTGCGCAAATATGCGTGTATCTATATATGTAATCACGTGTAAATTTTTCACGTGAGTTTTTTTGAATTGAAAATTCAATTCTTAAATTCATATAGGATGCTATACTTGCATCACATTTACACGTGATTACATATATATATGTACATATATATATGTATATATATGTATACATATATATAGATATACGCATATTTGCGCACATCTTGCAAACGGGTCTATAACCTTATATTTATATTTTTTATTAAGACTGAAAATAGTCACGTAAATTAGAATTTTTATTATCATGGGGTTCACCTGGAATGCAATTCCAAATCCAAATGTGACAAATAAAGCTCCTCGCATAAGTTATAACCAGCGAAATGGGATCTCATTCCTTTAACGTTTTCAATAATTTCCGCAGGTAACGGCTGTTTTGTTTCATAATGTGAAGAGATTTTTTGCAATACAGATGGATCGTACAACCTGTCGATTAAGACATCATGTGTAAAGAAAAATGTATTTAAATTATTAACCATGTTACATAAAACTTAGAACAGAGATGAGAAATATGCAAGTAGAAGTAACACTAAGTACCAATTCTCCATGAAAAAGTCGCAAATAAACACAGCGTCCCACTCCACGAACGACAATCCAGCAATGTCCGAATATTCGACTGAGGTTAACAAATGTTTCAAGGCATGTCCAAACTGCGATCATAAACAAAATCAAGGATAAAACATTTATTCAGATAACGAATTGAACACCCTGACTAAAATCAATTCAATCACCTTCTGGAAGAAAACCTGCACATCCTTGAAGCAAAGTAAAGAGGGTTTGTCGCCCACCGGTGGCGGGAAATTGAAAATCAGGGCGACCAGTGGGATGCTGTTGCAAATTTTGCTTTTGTTCTTGATTATGGACACCCATCCCGAGTCTTGTTCCTTGCGGAACTTCTCCGTGCCTCTGGCGTAGGGATCTAGATAAAAGTTCGCGACAGGTGCCGTACTAGATCGGTTCAAATCGAATACATCAAAAAACCGAACATCTTTATGCCAAATATCCGCTTTCTTGCTCTCGACGATTTTAACGTTGAAGAGCGTCTCGATGTGCTCAAAGAGACCCGACAAAACGGTCGGTAGTGGAAAATACGATCGCCATTCTTCATTGTCGTAACTGAACAATTGAAATCAGATTTCTTTAATATACAACATGTAAGATATTGACACATATGCTAAAGATGATATATTTACTTATATAAACTGCGACGTTGTTTCCTACTCCAATACGCTACGTCCCACACTCTTAGAATGTCATTTCCAAAGCCTCTCTCTCTTGCAAATTCGGTTAAATTTGCGATTTCTTGTTTTTGAGCAGGTAAAGCTTTTGAAAAGCGATCACATTGTTATCATAAAAACTAATATATCCCATCTAATCTATTATATCCCATTACTTGAAACAAATTATTGTAGATAAATAAAAATGATAATAAGTCACACAAATGATTACCGGTTTTCCGAAGAATTTCCAATGTATTTTGTAGATTCTCCAAACTGCCAGCCATTTTAGTCTCCATGCTCATTTCCGCGTAGTGCTTATATCCCAAACGTTGCGCCTGTTCGATCCTTTTGGCTCGAAGTTCTTCCAATATTATACTAGCTTGAACGGATTTTTCCTGATACATGGAGCACCGAATGACGTCAGCATCCCAGATTGCCGCCCTCAAATCGCGATCGGAACAATGTTCTAGAGTCAGTACACAAGTTGTTGTTTGCACACACATACACACAATTGTTTCAAATTTAATTTTTATATCTGTAAAAACTGAAGAAGATATATATGTATATACCCATAAAAGGTTTCAAGATATATGGCCTCAAAGTGACTGTCCAAGGACCTAAAATAGGTTGTGACGGATTGGACGCAATAGATCTGAGAAGATCCTCAGGAAAATCCTCCACAATCTCTTTATTCTGTATTACCATGCTATAAGCACCTGTTGCAGCCTAAAAAAAAAATAATAAAAATCTGAATAATAGAAACACACATTATAAATTTATCTAAAGTTATATAATAAATATAATAAACCTCATATTTCGTCTTGTACTCCTTGCAATGTGATATGATAAAATTCGTATCGTCCATATAGTTCTCGTATTGTTTGCTATCCTGCAGGGCTAGACCGTTCAAGGTGCCTTCTAGTACATATTTAGCAAGCACTCTTTTCTGTTCGTGTGTTAATTCAATGTCCTTATTCTCCAAGGCTTCTTTGCATGCTTTAAAGATCGGCCTACTATTGAATTTATTAGAGGCAGCTCTAACTGCTCGTTCATGAATGCCCATGTAACTTTTTGTCGGCATCAAACTCTGATTACCGAAATACAAAGTTTTTGCTATGCCCCATGTGGTCTCTAGAGGGAGATATGTCTCCTCGATTTGATGCAGACAATCATTGAACACATCTAAGTCTGTTTTAGCTGTACAAGAATTACAAAAGGTAATACATCAAAATATAAAAAAACTATATTTTCTCTTATAGTTTCACACTTTATACCAACTTTGTACAATTTGTTCCAGATTATTCATCTTCTCCTCAAATTCCACAGTCTGTCTGCCAATAGCTGCTATACATTTTTCGATGGTAATTGTATTGAACTCTGGTAAATTATCATCTTTAAGTAAAGGATTCTTCTCTGAAGATTCCTCACCTATTTCTGGAAGTCTTAATATAATACAGAATTATAAAATACTTGAAGACAAACAACATAAAGCATAATATTCACATACAAATTGACAAACTATTTAGTGAAAACTCCTTTAACTATGAAAAAATGAATAAATTTATTATGATAAATATTTATAATGATATATTGCAATACTTTATATAAATATAAAAAAGAAATACAAATTATATTTATGTGTTATACATATGTATATATTTATATGTATGTACATACTAGATATATATTATATAATACATAAATAAATATATTAAATATCTTAAATGTACAACGTATATATAAATTGCACAAAGAAAATATATAAAAACAAAAATCGCTGAGAGAAAGATCCAAATATAAAACGCGAAATGACATCAAATAATAGAAATACTGAAGAATATAATATCAAGTACATTACGAAATGTGGATCAAAAAATATTTAAATAGTTGTTAACAAATATGCGAAGTTCTGTTTTTTTTATAACCTCTAACCTAACCTCTATGTGTGACGAAAAAACGAACTTACAAAACTATGTATCCATGTCGTTTCGGAATTTTTAGGAAATTTCTCCGTGTCGTAGCAATTCTTCTCCCACAGAAAGACACCGCCATGTTACACTATTGTTTTTTTTTTTTTTAATAATCTCGAAAATTCATCATAGGATGTTTTACAACATCCTACATATGTACAAATTTCGCCGCGACTTTACGAACAAATATATGTATACACACATACACACATACACAGAGAGAAACAGAAAGAGACAAGCAGTGTGTTAGCTCTGCTGTTAGGGATGTGTTCCGAATTAGCTTTTGCTATTTTTTTTATTGTACTCGGTTAATAAGGCGGTCTGCATAAACACAATTAATTGCAAGCATATATGTAAACATATATAAAATGTCAAAACTGACAAATTAAGAGTATATCATAAATTATCTACAATTATAAGTACAATTATATTCCACTCTATTCACCAATTCCTTCTTCATTCATGATTTTGTGATCAAACTTGTATACACACATTTTACATAATTGTTTTTAGTTTTATCTGTTATATTTAATATCTAGGTGTAGTTATTTGTACATTTTTTATTTTCTTTGTTTAGCTAAAATATATTTTCCATGTTTAGGGAATTACATTTTATAAATGTAGAAACATGATTCTTAAATCTGATTGTACATACATCTACGTAATCGATTCTGTCATCATCAATGAAAAAGTAAATGGAACAATTTGTTTCCCAACTCTACGGATTCCTTCCAATAATAATCTTTTCAATATCGTTTGGAGCATCATCAGTACATTCCCATTCTTTATATTTGTTGAGTAATATGCTCAAACGAATAATTCTATCTTTTAAACTTTTTTCCAAACTTCAACAAGCAATTTAATTGCTTAATTGCGCTTATCAGGTCCGTAATTAATTTTATTCTCAATAGTAGACTTAATATCTACCATTTCTTCTAAAATTGTGTCATTCTGAAAACTATGTACATAAAAATGATAACTTAGTCTCTTAATGTATATTTGTACAATTTTTCAATTATATTTTT
>QVNZ01018331.1:0-12558 GCA_014825645.1 Pseudomyrmex dendroicus
GGTAAAAAATTCTCAGAAATTGAATGGAATTAGTTAAAAATGTCTAAAAAAATTCTTCTTAGTGAATAATGAAAAAAATAAAAAGAACTTTTTTAAAAAATCATATTTTTCCAATTCTCGTTGATGCACATATGCACCAGTGTGGTGACAACGGGTTAAAGCGGTTTGAAGAGTATTGTAAGGGAAACCAATCAAAAACGTAATGCTGTAAAATTTATCTTTCTCTACCTGTACTCGAGAATACGTTCCACCGAGGTCATCTGGTTCTCCAACTCGGCGCTTTGTCGCATGCCCCACTGGAACATTCCGGTAATGCCCAATGTTTGAGTGATCGCCAGACCGACGTATCCGCCGTCCATCGAGCCGCGTTCGTAGTTGTTCAGCACCAAGAAGCTTATTGTGACGAGCACGATGTAAACCACACAGAAAATATCCAACCAAAATCCGAAGGCGCGCGAAGACGCGATAAAGATAAACCAAGCGGACGAATGTAGATCCTGATGACGATCGAATTCGTTTGTTAGGATTTCTTCCGCCTCGAAGGCGCGGATCGTCGGCAATCCTTGCAGAGTCGCGCTCAGATGAGCGAAGACCGGCGAGCGAGCTGGGAGAAGTTAAAAACCCTCTCATTAATTTAATGAAATTTTTAATTTGACAAAAGACCGAGGCTGAGATACTTACTGATGCCCTCGAGACGTTTGACGCTGCGACTGGTGGCTAAGTAAAAAACTCTCAGATAGTAAAAGATAATGCCGATGACTACCGTGGGGATTAATAACCATACGTTGGCAATGGCGACTACGACAATGATGCCGAGCAACGACAGACCGATTTGAATGCAGTCGATAAGCGCGGTAGGCAGAACCTCGTCCACCGCGCCCATGTCCTTGGAGAAGCGATTGAGAACGCGACCCGACGTGTTGGTATTGAAGAACCGCATTGTAGCGCGACTGATGCTACGGAACATGCGATCGTGCAGCCGCATGGAGGCGCGCATGCACGTTCCGAAGAAGGCGAACGAGCGAATCAGAGTCACGCCGATCGTCAACGCAGTCAGTCCGGTGAAGATGTAGATGCATTGGTCGCGAGTCAGGGGACTTTCCGGGTCTACCACAATACCATCGTCCGTTTGATTCACCTAAGGGAGATTAATTGAAAAAGTGATACTCCAAGAACGATATCCACTGTTGTACTTCAAAGCAATCGTTCTAGATCACTTACGTAATGTTCTTCTATTTCGACCCATCGCGCAATGAAGAAATCGCCACCGCTGGCCGCTAATTGCGTCAATATGCAAAGCACGGCGATCACAAATATCACGCAACAATTGCCGCCAGCGCTGAAGTAACCTCCGTACACTTTGCCGGAAACATTGCCCTTTGACCGCATCTCAGCCAACTGAAATTCAACAATTGACATCAACAATTCAGCATTAAAACTTATTTTTATTGATTAATTAATATTGAACAAACAATAGAGAGATCTCTATTGTTTGTTCGAGAGGTAAAAGATACATATAGACTGTTTCCATTACCTCTTCGGGTTCTTCCTTCGAAGTGTCATTTGTCATGAAGGAACTCAGCGATGTGATACTGCCGGTGCGCGAATTGCTTCGGCTAACAGGAACCGAAGAAGGAGCTTTCTCTTCCGCTTCCTTTGGATTCTCCAACAATCGACCGAAATCGACGCCCATGGAACCCAACTCCTCGTAAGTGCTGATGAATCAGAAAACACTCGTTGTATATTGAGCGAGAAAAGTGCCATCATGTATCGAACATGTATGTTTTTTATATGTAAACAATATATTTAACACAAAAATTATATTTGAAATTCCGTACCCTTCGGCTTGGATGGCTCCGTCTTTCAGAACGATAATTCTGCCGACGTTGCTCAAATACTGCAACTGATGAGTCACGAGAATCCGAGTCTTGCCGCGCAAATATCTGTCGATGCACTCGTCAAACATGTGTTTGCCCACATGAGCGTCCACGGCGCTTAAGGGATCGTCCAAGAGATATATGTCGGCTTCGGCGTAAACGGCTCTCGCCAAGTTTATTCTAGCAATTATCAAGCGCGCCTTATCAATATTTGTACATAGAGCCAACAGTCGCGCGTCTACATGCGACTATATATTATTTATACATGAAATTAAAAAAATACTCAAGAAGAGATTACAAACTACTCACCTCGCACGTTGACCACCGGAAAGGCTAATACCTCGATCGCCCACAATGGTTTTATCTGCGTTAGGTAGCAGGCTGAAGTCCCTCTTCAACTGACAAACCTTGACCACGCGATCGTAACGGCTCTGGTCCATTTTTCGACCGAACAGGATATTTTGCCTCACCGATCCTGCGAACAGCCACGGCTCTTGACTAGCATAAGCAATTTTGCCGTTAACCTGCGATTTGTTTACAAATACATTAAAACAAAAAGTACGCAAACAAAAAAGAAGTTTATTTCTGAATCAAAACCGACCTGGACGGAACCTTCTTGCAAACGCAGCTCCTTCAGAATAACGTTCAGCAAGCTGCTTTTACCCGCACCGACCTGACCGACGACGGCGATCAGTTCGCCCGGTCGTACCTTCATCGTGATGTTCTGCAGAGTGTCTTCTCGCTCGTGCTCCAGCCACTTGGTGGTGCCGTTCTCGATAGAAATGCGATAATCAATGCAGTTCGCCTGCTGCGCAATCTTATCTCCACCGTCCTTGATCTCATCAGCAGCTAATTCCTCTTTTGCGATTTTGTTCGTGTTCTCGTTCGAACTCTCTTTGTTATTCTCTTTCGCGTTTTCCTTGTTCTCTTTCGCTTTCTCTTTAGCATTCGGTTTGCTGTTTTCATTAGCGTTGCTGTTCTGTTTCACGGTCTCTGTTTCGGGAGGCGTCACCTCGTCGTACATCATGAATTTCTGCAGTCGTCTTATGGACACCATTGCCTCTGCCACTTGTGTTATTCCTGAATTACAGGACAAAACAAAAAAAAAACTCAGACAGAAGTTAAAAACAAAGCAATTTGGGAATGATTACAAGTGGCGTAACAAGTAGGAAGTAGTTTGCCAAGAAGTTTGTATTTCTACGAAGCAGTTTGAGAAATATATGTTTTAAAGAAAAAAATAACCGAAGGAAATAAAAGGGGACAAGCAGAAAGAGAGAGAGAGAGAGAGGAAAATAAAAGAAGCAAAGGGAGATAAAAGAAGTAGAGAAGTCGTGTCACGTGCTGCAAGCGTGCGCGCAATCTTGTTCGTGTGTATTATGTCACGCGCAGCGGTGCGTAAATAAAATACCAGCCTTGCGGGAAGAAAACGGTCATCGTAGTGCGGAGAACGTTGTAGAACGCGGTTATCATGAACACCTTTTCGGCGGTGATCGTGAACCCGGACAGCACGTAAACCAGAATTGTGATAAAGAGCGACAGCCTCGTGGTGAAGATGATGAACGACATGGTGACCCCTCTGATGTAGGACGTTCCTCGGATAACGTTGACTTCCTTCCTGCGAACAAAACGCTCCGTCGTATATAAACAATCGCTCATCTCCTCTCCGTTTTCTCCTTCCGAATTCTATTTACTTTTTTTTTGAATTTTGATTAAAACAAATCGCCCCACATCTGATTCAATGAAGCGCGCGAGAAACATCACGTGGCGTGGCCAAATATGCGTTTTCGTCTGGTGCATTTCTTGAATAAACACGCGTCACAAGCGCGAATTAATTTATTTGTTAGCCGGCGAACGGCACAAATATATAAATTATCGTTGCAGCGATCGGTGACGATATAATTTATTCTCGATAAAAAAAAAAAAACTGCTTAAATTTGTATTACATTTGGCATAATTCGAATACAATATATTAAAGAAATTAAATAATTATGAATATAAATAAAGACATTTGCGCTTTATATAAGCTAATGTATTTAAAAAAGTACGAACGGAAAATATGCTTGTTAAAAAAAAAAACAAAAAAAGCAGAGATCTCTCGATAATACACCACATCATACTTTTTAACACCTATATAGAAACAAGACAAAAACTCACACAAACGCGATAAGAACAAGGCGGCCGATTATCATTTTTAATATTGATAGGTTTCAGTTAAACACCGAAGCACATGTGCTTATAAACTTGCAACGTAACTCTCGATACTGTATGACGATAAGTAGGTTTTTTCGCGCGCAAAAATAATAATACGCAATCACACAATTCGCGGTACTACGCAAATTGGCTTACTCACCTTCGTGCTTTTTCTATGAGTTTGCTAAACGGATTCTCCCAGGTGTACATCTTGATGGCTTGGATCCCGCTTATAATCTCGTTGGTCAATCGCACTCTCTCGTCAGTCCTAATGGCAGTTCTCAATCGCAATTCCGACGACTTTTTGCCCAACCATCCTGAGAAATTTCACGGATTACAATACAAGATAATGAATTGGAAATAGATATTTTTGGGGGGGAGGGGTACTTTATTCAGTAATTAAAAAAGCTACACGATTTCTCCAAGTATTTAAACTATCAAAAAAATATTACAAAATTGAAAAGAGTGTAATCTTCGGACACACATATTAGAGAGAATATTTCCTCACCTTGCAGGGGGATGAACAAGAGCAGAGACGCGACCCCGACGATGACGGACAGTTCGTTGTTGAGCACCTCGTACATAAAGTAAGAGATGACTATTGTCTCGAGCGGTCCGAGCCAGAGATAATGCAGAAATATAATACTAATGTCGAAGCGATTGACGTCGTTGGACAGCAGATTTACCGCCTGGCCGATCGTCGTCTCACCCAGAGCGGTCCTCGTCAACCGCAACGCCTTCCGATAGATAAGCGAGCAACAGGCGACACGAATCTTCATGCCCATGTGCAGGATCGCCATCATGTACGGGTGGATGACGAACACGTTGATCGCGGAGCACAAGATAATGCCAACGGCATACAAATACGCTTGCGTCTTGTCAATATCCGTGGAGCTGTAGTAGCGCAGCAACTTGCCCAGAAATATCGGTTGTAACACTCTACGCAAACAAAAATTTTTTAGAAACTTGTGTAAGGAAGAAAATCCGACAATTTAGAAATTTTAACAAAAAAACAATGAGTGAAAACTCGAACTGTGGGTTTTAGATAGACGAGTGTACCGGTCGGTTCACAGATTCGCATGTATTTCTCGACAAATTTTAAAATTAGAAAGCAGGTAGGGGAGTAAACCAACCAGTAAATGACCGAATTGTTGAATCTATGCACGTTTAGGGATAATCTTTGAACAAATTTACTTATAACAATAAAACAACTGTTAAAATTACATTTATAATTAATGTTTTTTAAATATTTATAAAAGTAATTACTATTTTTCAATGTAAGTAATTATAAATTAATTATAAAGTGCAACAAGCATAAAAACCCAGTAAATGACCGCACACACTCATTTTTACTAAGAATTTCACTTCTTACTGTTTGTGCACATCACCGTTAAACAAAAATAAAAACTTCTGGAAGGCAAATAAGCTTCGGTTAAACACATTTAATAATTTTTAAGCCTATAATTTATATTGTTGTGTAATGGTCATTTACTGTGTAAGCGGTCACTTACTGGACAGGTTTTTGAAGACTGTTTTCACAGAACGTTTCTCAAGCGCAAATTGTTTTTTTTTTTTTTTACCTGAAAACGATTTCCGTGAAGGCCAGGACGATTCCGTACAACATGACTTTGACACCGAAGCACTTGACGAGGACTCTCATCAGGCTGGGCTCCCGTATCTTCTTCCGGGATCCTCTCCGCTCGCTCTCTTCCAGCCGGCGATTGTACGCCTCGCATTCTTTCTGCCAGGCCTCTGCGATCTTAACACCAAGAATACCACTTGTATGCTCTTTAAGCGGTGTGTATAAGTCAGTTACTTCAAGATCCCTGTGGTAACCCACCCAGAATGTGCGAAGGATCCAACTGCGAAGAACAAAAGCAGAACACACATGTTTTACCTACTTTCGCACAAATTCGCGCGATTCGTCCACTGTGTGTGTGTGTGTGAAGTGGGTTTTTATTTTTCTCTTTCTTTTTAACCGAGTTTTTTCCGTTCTCGGATCGAGCAACGTTACAGAGAATCGCAGTATCGCAGAAAAATTATGTCGTAATCGAAGATGCGAAGTCTCGGAATTCACATTGCCACCGTGATCCTCGTTTGCACTTTTTACTGATAAGAATACAAGAAACTCGAACTAACAAAGTGACGTGCATTCGAGTTCCGCGTTTTTGTCATTCAAGGATTACATAAAAAAAAAAAAAAAACCAATGAGACATAGGATGTGTAGACACATCAGCGTGTGAAAAAAAACACGCAAGTGTTAAAGAACAATGAAAAGAAATGAAAAAGAACAATTGAAAGATGTTTTTTTTGATAAAAAAAAAAAAAAAAAAAAAAAAAAAAAAATGGTCTTCGGTTATTTACGTCGGGGACTTATCAGCAGGTGAACCCGAAGATAATCCGCATAACTGGCTTATCGCGTATATAAAAGCTCGATTTACTACTAGAGATATGTATAAATAGATAATTTCGCGCGCGAGAAAATAGGAAACAAAACGGCGCATTGTGTGTGTGTGTGTGTGTATGTACGTATAATATATATATAATATTCTTATCTACCTGTTTACCTGTTTACCTCTATTGCAATTTCCACAATGACTACTGTGAAAAAAAAAAAAAAAATCTAGACCTCCCGTGAAGATGTAATTTACTCGAAGCGCGAGATAACGCTATTCTTTTCCTGATGATTACTGTGATTCAGCCTTTGTACAGATTGAGATTGACCGCGGAAAAGACTTTAATCACGTGAAATAGCGAGTCGAATAAAATGCCAAATCACGTTTTCAGAGACAATTGTGTGTATTTATTTACTCCTCAAATGACAAATTTGAAAAAAAATGATAAACCAGACGTGACGATTTCAGAAGTGAGTGCAAAGTGTCCTAAACATTATTATCTTGACTTCAATAATCTTCCTCTTGCAATATTATAATAGTAGGGAAATGGCCAATGTGAGGCAAAAAACCAGATCCTCGGGTCAATTAACTTCTTTATTTTGTATTAATTCGATAAACGTTTCGACCCCAAATTTGAGTCTTCTTCAATGCTGAATTTGAACACTGAAGAAGACCCAAATTCGGGTTCGAAACGTTTGTCGAATTAATAAAAATAAAGAAGTTAATTGACCCGAAGATCTGATTTTTTCCCTCACATTGGCCATTTCCCTACTATTATTATTATCTTGACTTCTGACTTAATAAAAACAATTCAATCAAACAATTAAGTAACAATTGCATTTTTCGAAACTATCCACACGGCACGCGTGGGACATCCAGAAGACGTCTTATGACTCAGAAACATCCTCGGGGATTTCCCACGGATGTGTTGCTGACACGCTGTGCTCTGTCTGGGTAGTCAAAAATTTCGAGATAATTTTCGTTTCACGCTATCTGAGCGCGGTGCAAAGTCTTCAAAAATGAATTTCAAGCGATATAGATTATGAAAAATATGCAATCTATGTGCATACACAGGTAGTTGTTTTTTTTCGTTTTTTTTTTTTTTTGTTTTTTATTATATACTTACGAGAACGTCAACGCGCTAAAAATATTAGCGTTCGCTCTTGGATTTTTCACTTTTTCCTTGTACACTTTTCCATCCATGATGACGGCACTGTCTCGCTCGAACCTCTTCTGTAAAATGTAATGATTCTTATACGTACGTACACACTTATACGGCACTTATGTAAACACATTTCTAGATACGTAGCGATTAGATAATTTCGATGAGCGGGCAAAGAAGAAAAAAAAAAATACATAAGGTACAGGGAACAATAAAATGTGCAGTGTGATTCTGTTTTATCGCGGAATAAGAACAATAACGAGTGTCACGTGGTTAAAAATAGCACTGTGAAAATACTTTGTCGAGAAAAAGTAAAAGATACAAGTTTTTTTTTCTTTTCATACATGTAGCGTATATAAACTCTGCGTAAACAGTGATTTAGTAACAAGTGATTTCGGATTATGTCGCTTTTTTTCTCAGTCCCGTGTATATCTTCGTCCTTTCGGGAGTTTCATAAATTTAACAACGCTGATCACGTTATCTGCGAACGTGCACAAGTCCGATAATCGATGCTGAATAATGTTCGCGCGTAGACGCGCGCATTTCGCATTATTGCGCACTGTTACATTACTGAGAGCAGCGACAGATAGTCGATAACGCCGCGATCATTTTCTTTTGACATCTCTTTCATCACTTTAACTTTTTTTTTTTTATCTCAACTTCTCTTCAATTTCTGTATCGATAGTCCCTTTCGAAGTGTGTCTCCGCAAATATCCTTCAGTGATCAATACTCTTTTATCGCGTTATCTTGTAGCTTTCAGCAAAAAAAAAAAAAAAAAAAAAAACTTTCAGTCGAACTCTGATTTTTCTACTTTATTTTAATCCGTTTATTCATATACACAAAGTGTCACTTGTTTCAATTTGTTTCAGGCAGATATTTCAAAAAATATAAAAGAACGATAGAGAAGATACGAAAAAACGCGTTTCAGATAAAAATCTTAAAACACAAAGCTTAACACGCCAAATTTAAAGCCTTATATCTCGGGAATGACTTGTGCAAAAGACACAAGTAGGTAACGTTGTGACAACATTACGACGTTTCGGCTAACATCAATTATGCAATAAAAAAATACAGGTTCTCATTTCAAAAATTTCAAAAGTCAGCAGTACATGTTCTCTTTGATATCCTGTAACTTTTAGTCTGAAATTTTTTTCCCACATTTTTCGAGATATCTGGATCAATTAAAACGAGTGACATATTCCTGTGTATATAATATACTGTATATATACATACAGTATACATGTGTATTTGTGCTTCTTTTTTTATCCAATGACTAAATTTAATTAATTATCCGAGAGTGACTTAAATTTAATTAATTATGGATTCGTTTCTCTGCTCACGTACTGGTGAGTGAAAAGAGCACGTGTTATCAATTGAAACCGTCGTCGACAACGACGAACAGACGTGTGTGTTTAGCGCGCTAATTGTAAATGTGCATTGCAATAATTCTCTTTGCTCGATAAGAAAACAGATGTTAAGATATCAATCGTTCATTTTTGCACACAAAATCTTATAGACGCGAATTAAGACACAAATTTTAGTACAAAGCGATATGCAAACGTTCCAAATCGTTTTTTTTTTTTTTAATATATTTCATAATTATTGCACGTAAAAAGATGTTCATTAGACGCGTGATACGTCACGATAAATAATACATGATCGGTTTGTATAATCAATCAATGAATTATTCAACTAAGCGATATTCATCAAACATTGTGTTTAAATGTAAACACCAAAGCTAAGCCGTGTTAAAACACTTTGTGCGATACGTGCAATTATTGAACTAAAATCAACTGTCACATTGTTACCGCAATTTCGATTAATCTACATCTGCAGTGCCGAACTATTTTTTTTCGTACGTTTCATTGTATTCGCAAGAGTCTCATTTTTCTGAAGACAAAAAACCAAGAGCTTCTCTCGTGTAAAATTATTGTATTCTTTATTTTCAACTTATTTTTTTTTGTTACATCGAGAATTACCTGTTGTTTGCGCTACAATTTTCCGACATTCTGTACAAAACGCTTATTTACATTCAAGTGATAAGATTTATCAAAATTTACTGCTCACAGATGCAGATTATACACATGCGGATCGCGGAAAATTTAATCTGTGCTGTGTATGAAAAGTAGCCGGAAGATAAGTTTAACAGACTGTAAGGCGAATTTAATCCGTCCTCGGTGAGTATATTCATTAGCGAAAGCTATTAGCCTCTGTCGCAGCAAATTAAATGGATAACACGACGATCGGTAATTATATAATTAATATAATTATATTATAATTAATTATGTGATTGATAATATACTATTGAGACTTTCTACACGCCGAAATTTGAGAGAAGTTCCCACTTCTTACTTTTTAATTGTCACCAATCAATCTTTTATCGCTCACTTCAAGCACTCGAAAAAAAAACATGTACAACTACAAAGTGATACTTTAGTTTATCTGATCTACATAAAGTATTCGAACATACAGACACAATTTTGTGTCGCGCGTGCGATATTTTACTTAATGTTTTCTGAACGTACGTATTGAAATTTGAATTTTATTTTGACGTTTTTATTGTTAATTAAAAATCACCCGCATTAATTAATGATGATTAGCATCTCGAGATACGTTATCAGAATATTATCGGGGGAAATTAATTGTACGATTGTGACACACGCACGAGAATTAGTCAAACAATCACAGAAAGATAAGAAAACAAGCTAATAGCGCTTTTATTTTATTCTCTCTTTGTGATGCGCAAGAACAAACGAGTGATACTTTCGATTTAACATTTTGCAGTCGACCGAAAATTAAAAAAAAAAACTTCTTTTCTTACAAATAGATTATTTCGCGCTCACATTTCTAAATATTATTATAAATATTAAATAAACATTATATAACTTCTTTTTAAATATGGCGCTAAAGAGATTTTCTTATCTCGAAAGGAGAGAATCGAGCGAAGGATATTCCTGATAAAAACGTCAATTGTCAGTCCGAAGTTCAACGGTGAAGAAAGAATTAAGAAATGATTGACATTGAATCTTAATTGACAGGATATTGGCTGCGTTCCGATATTCTTTCACTGTCAAGTACTGGAAATCTACAGCACATGTGACGTATAGATGTTTAGTAATCCGGCAGTGAATATCGGGGCCGTTTTTCTTTGATATTTTTTTTTTTCTATTACTTAATTTACTGTACGCGAAAGTTGATGAGTGACAAAATCAACCAGTTGAACGTTGCAAGTAATCATTTCCTTGAAATATTCTCTCGTTGTTAAGCTCTCGCGCGTCATACATTTAGTCGATTAAAATTAGCCATTGTCATGGCGTAACACAACGACCGATAAGGATTGTAATTTAAGTGGAGCATCGCGTTGTACTAACGCAACGCATCTCTCCCATTGCGTTGATAAAGATAGTGTTATTGATCTATTCGGCACGCCTTCCGCCGCTTTTCGCTTAATGAAAAGCATCATCAATTTTATAAATTGAGCTGGGAAAAGAAGAGCGGGCGCGCAAATAAATATAAACTTCTAAAACAGACCGTGCAATAATCTAATTTTCCTGTACACACAAATTGAACACCTTGTTTTGAAAAATTTCTTATTTTTTCGCGCGCAATGTTTTCGAAGATGAGAGAAGCTCCAACATCCACGGTAACTCTTTCGGTCTTTTTTGTCTTTCACATTTACTCCCGTGCTATCTCTCATGTTATCTGGATTTTTTTTTTTCTGGATAACGCGTTGTAATGTCTGCATGTCTGTTAAAATAAAGCGAAGGCTTACACACACACACACACACACACATTTCCGTTCAAACTTTAACGCGCCACCGAGGCCTCGATATCTCCGTAAGGCATTTAAATCGCAGAGAATTCACAGAAGGCAGTAATTCCAAGAACCTTCCAATCCTCGCACAGCTCTACGCACATACACACGCACACATACACACAATGCGTGTTTTTCGCATGTGTGTATATCCGTCACTAATATGTACAAGCGTATTACATCATGACTTGCGGCGCCGCTAATTCAAAGTAAGTTGCCACCGAAGTATATGGGAATCCAGAGACTCGTGCTGACACGAGAGATATGCAGTGCGATCACGTAGGCATTGATAAGAGAGCGCACAATAAAGCTTACATAATAGGCAATGAGAAACATGGCGGATGATTACAAGCCATGGGTCAGTCGCGGGATGATCAAACGTCTTCTGATGGGTTTTTTTTTTCTTTTGTTTCAAGATTTCCTTTCTTTGAGCGCGTCCTTGAGAATTTTTTTTTTTCAGCTCGTCCTACTTCGATTATATATGTATATTTATACTGTTCTCCTTAGCTAAAATATCCTGTCTAGCACACATCGGAAGAATCGAAAGAACTTTTATTCTTTTGTTTGTGCCATTAGTTGGGACAAATTAAATTAGACATTTTTTAGAAATCTATGAAGTCTTTAAGACTTTCTAGCTTCATTTCGAAGATAGAACATGTGTGGAACTTTCAATATATTTTGAAAAATGCAAAAATGCGAGATAGGAAATTTTAACTAAGGACGGCGGTTCCGTGATCGTAGGTTTAACGATGACGATTCAATTCGGTATAAATTAATTGTACTTATATAAGGCGCATGGAAATCTTCCGATTCTGCGAATAAGTAAACTTACGCGATATCTTGTAAAGCATCTCTCTCTCTCGCTTATGTGTACATTATTTCTAATAGTGTGCACACGGTACGATATATATTCAAAAATGAAAATTGTTATTCAATATATACAGCAAGCTTGTATTCGAAATTTTTTTTTTTTAACTCGAGTTATATTCAATTTTAGTGAAAATTATTACTGAAAGTCAGATATGCTGACTCAATACTATAATAACGTAACTGTGTATTGACCGCTTCCGTTTTGAAAATAACATCGTATTGTTTTTTTTTTTTTTTTTTTTTTTTTT
>QVNZ01018332.1:0-15411 GCA_014825645.1 Pseudomyrmex dendroicus
AAAAAAAAAATTAGAGATGTAGAAGTATTGATAAAAACATTTATCGCATAAAATTGTGTTTTACTTCTGCCGGCAGATTTGTCGTAGATTTATAATTGCTGAGTCGTATATGCGTGTGATCTGACGAAATATAGAAATATAATTTTTTTTTTTTTTTTTTGCAAAGAAAGATAGGAAGAGAAAGACACTAATTAAAATCTATCTGCTGCGGTGCGAGAACGTGCGCGAGGGGGAGGAAGTGTGGGCGCGAAGTTCATAGTCAGGAAAAGGAAGGGTACGATGTCCTAGGCAGGATCATCGATCACGTCACAAAGGGAACTACACAGGAACCCCTTCTGGTTTCATCTACCACTCTCTCGCTCATTGTCAGACAATTTCTCGGGTCTCGTGGCGGCCACAGAAAGGCACGTTGAAATGGATGGCTCGACAGTGACGAGTTATTCGGATTCCCTTAACAGCTGAACCAAAGCTTTCTTCCAATTTCAATCCGTTTCCGCGTCTGATTTGATCAAAGCAGCAGAGGCCTTTTTTTTTTTTTTAAGCCTTAAGTCACGGCAATGACATATTAATACAAATACAGAAGCTTACGAGGGATTAAAATTTTAAATGATTAAATAATTTTCGGATTACACTAAATTCTCTGCCGAATTTCGGGGGATTTGGATAATACTCGCGTTGATAAATTCGCCAAATGAGTTATAAAACAGATTTCCGATAAATTACATGCATTTACTTGTTAAGTCACTATTTGAACGAGTTTACACGTATTTATTTATTATATTTGTTATATTGCTACACGTTATTACATTTGTTATATTTGTTAAATTACTAATTGAACGAATTTTTGTTTTTGCCAAAAGTTAATACGATAATCATTAATACATTTATCATCATTATATTTACTCATTCTAATTTATCAAAGAGGATATTTAACGAGATATCCATTAGAACGCGGAGTAGTGGACCGTATATTTCTTTTTTGTGTTACTACGCGTCTTCCTCTTCTCGCCGGCGCGAAAGGAAGGACGTAAGAAGAGGTCGCGTGATGGCATCCTTCTTGCTCGGTAAATAAATTACCCCGGTCTTATCAGGAGTAATAGGACTGCGCACGACACAGATTGGTCGACGTCGGGCACGCGAATTAAAAGTTACTGCCGCACGGTCCGCGTTACTGGCGCGGCGAGACGCCGAAAAGATGGTGCTGGCGACGACGCCGAGGGTGTGAGTACGTACATACGCATGTAGTTACAACACGGGGGGTGAGATGTCTAACGAGCGTTTCCACGCGAGTTCATAATTTTGTCGCTCCGCGACCTGTCATATTCGTCGCGTCGATTACATTTATATACTTTCTTGAAAATAGTGTCGTTCTCTCTCGTTACGTTACACACATGTGAAAACCGTGAATTTGTCGAATAATTTAAATGTGACATTTTTAACACTCTATAAAATCTTCATAGAAAGGTACAAGAAAAATCATTTGAAATCTGTCCAAGTTTCCTCGGAAAGAAATCGAGGTCGAGAAATTCCGTGAAAATTAACTCGCGGAGAAAAAAACCGAAAACTTTCGTATATAAATATCAGATAGGTCAATCTCGGTTCTTAAAAGGTTGACTGAACGACGCCACTTGACAACGCGCTGAGAAATCTCTCTCGCGCTCGGGAGAGAAATTGACGCGATCGCCTCTCAGATTCGCGTCGTGTTACTCTCTTTTCTTCCCGGATATACTTTAGCGTTCGAAATGATACAGCAACTTCGTCGGCACGTATCTCACATCAAGGATACCGAGACGACGGGTATTCTGCTGCAGGCCCGAACGACGAAACTTTTCGCGCCCTCCCGCTCGTCTCTTCACCTCGTGTAACCCCCCGTTCACCCCTGACTCGTCCTCCTTCGTCATTTTCCTCGCCCGCCTCGAAGTTTCGCCGACCTTTTTCCCACCCCGGCCGCCGATTTCGCTCCGAGAAGAGATCTCTCGACGTCTCTCGCCCGCTTCATTCTGCCCCCGTCGTCGAGCGAGGACGAGAGAGCACATCTGCGGGAGAACTTTCGGAAAAACGGCAGTCGAAAAAGCATCATCCACGCTTGCCCCCGACTGATTGATACGATTTTATTAGCTCGTCAAGATTTATCGACACCACACCGTTGTCGCTTTTCCATACATGTGATTGATTCGCTTCCAACTTCGCGAATTTACTCGTGCTATGCGAGTCGCACTCGCGTTGTGTTTATCGTACAAGTTTCTTTTTTGACAGATACGATGGCAAGTATCGCAAGTGTGGCGCTATGATTAAAAGGTATCAGACAGTCTTGCGTTAATTATCGAGACCATTTCTTATTCGGGATATTTGTGTCGCCGATATTTCAAGAACGCGTGAGAGAGAAATTAAATGTGCAAAAGATTAAAATGAAAAAGAAACAACAACGGAGAAGAAGAATATACGAAGAGAATATTTAAAAAAAAAGTTTCAACTGTCGAAACAAATACGATTGCTTTGCGATAGCGCGCAAAATGCTCGAATTTTCCTCGCGTTATGTTTTCCTCCAACTCCAAGTCCGATAAGTTCGAGTATCTTTCGCAGTTGGAAAATTACGTTTTAATCACGACGCAAACGAGACGATATTACTTTTATTTGCTTCTCGTTAAAAATGTTTCAGACAGAGATTGAAGAACGCGAAGAAACTCCGCGCCGAGTACTTGTTTACTTTGCAGAAACAGAACGCGGAACGCGCGGCAAGTTTTATGTGTTTAAATTGTTATTCGAGTGGGATTTTGCAGTCACGAACGGTGGATTATGTAAAATAAAATCGAAGAACGCGTAAAAATGTGAGAATGTTGCAGTTAATGTGAAGCGGAGAACGCGCGCGAAGCGAACGGTACAATATCGATCTTCTCGCGTCGCAAACACACGCTGTCACACAGATAATCTTGAAAATTATAAAATATAAAGAACAATAATACGAAAAATGAAATAATACATTACCGCTACACTGGCATATATATATATATATATAAAATCCACCCCTCTATCCTCTCGAATAAACACATAATTAATACATACATATATATATATATATATGAAATAATATACGAGATATTTCCATAAACGCATAACATTTGCATGGAAATAAATGACGCAAGAAAATATTACGCTGAATTTGGGGAAATGTATATAAACGCTCGATTAAATCGTGACGTAATAAATATAATATATGACATAATAAGAGACAGAGAGTTTTGAATCTCGCGTGCGGTGATCACGCATCAGATAGATTATATAAGCGCAAACGCGCGAGATAACAACCGACGAAAATCACGAATAAATCTGTTTTTCTTTTTTTCTGTTGCAGGTGAGTCGCTGAAACAATCGTATTTGTCATCCGCGAATTTTTTCCGGATGTAATGGAAACCCTTGCGGTAAGACCGCTCCTTGATTTACGAGCCCGGGATATGAATGTGCAGGCGGGAGGTTCGGTAAAGGCGTCGGGACTGAGTTATTATCTGAAAAATATGTTTTCGCGGAAACTTCGGATTAAATTGACAAAGAGCCCAAGTTTTCAACGTTACGAATTGCGTCTCCTCCTCCTCTCTCCCCCAAACGTGTGATTTATACCGGGACATTACGGGCTTTTTAGCGGCGGCCATCGACGTCTGCGAACGTCTGAATTTCTTTGATCGATATTCGCGGGAATGAGAATTGCCTCCACCCTGTCGCTAGATATCGAATGTCACATTTGTGTTTGCAGCACATTTAGCACGTATTGTGACTTCGCGGCTGGAAAAAATGCGATGATCTTGGAATCGCATCGCGTTTTTTTCGATCTTAGACACTTATTGCGCGCGGTAGGAAGATAAGGATTCGACGGATAACGTGTTTAAATCAAGAAAATAAATTTTAATTAGCACAGTTCTTAAAAATACAAACACATTTTCTTTTTGAGAGAAACGAATTATGAACATATTTGTTCTGCGGGAATTCTGGTTCAATGTGGAGAAGTCAGATGTTCACGTCCGTGTTTCTACTCCGACTTATTGGAAAGCACGCGTATATCCTCCTCCCTCGCTGGAAAAGCAAATAGGAGGGGATTACTCGTCTTGTACCTTCTTACCGCCTAATTGATCTCCGCTTCTTAATTGCAATTAACCTCGAACCTCGAACGCAATTATAACGGAATTAAATTAAAATGCTATGAAGGATGGGCGCGATTCCTACTTCTTGTCTTCTAGACTTTTCGCGGAAAGAAGAAGTGCACGTCGCTCAAGGCAAGTTTGTTTCATTGAGGGGAAAGTTTTTGCGAACCGATTAATGAGAAATTACGTCCAGACTTCTTAAAGATAAACTTGTTTCAATGAGCAGTCACGTAATTTGTGCGCGAGAGAGAGAGAGGACGTTTTATACGTGAGAGAAATAATTCGATCGGGAAAAAAATCCGATAACTTTTTCAGTTAGACGACTACGACGTTTCCGCAGCAGTTTCTTCGCTCGGAATGTTACCTCCAACAACGCGTTTACTCAGAAAGACGCAATTTTATTTAGGAAAAGCAACGATCGCGCGCTGGCGACTTAGCATTGGTTAGAGGCCGGCAAGGACGAAGAGAAGGCTGCAAGGAATATCTAGCCACACTCCGGCGGAAACTTTCCGGCGGAACTGTAGAATTCTGAACCTGGTTCAGTTAATAGCAGCGTGGTCTCGTGTAGTTTAACCCTAACCCTAACTTATCCTTAGATTAGTCCAACCGTGTACTTGTTCGCTGCGGCTCCACCCTCGCACCGGCTCGCTATCTATAATCACGCGGCTCTGGTAGTTGTGCGCTCCACACAAGACGTGCCTACAAATAGCTGTTCATAAGAAAACCCGTCCGAGGCACTCGGAACAAATGGTCTCTCGTGTCATTTTTTTTTCGATACAAACGTCGAAAGGAAAAAACACAAGTGAGAAACGCTCTTTTTATATCTCTCGCGACAAATAAATGTGCGCGTCAGTATTTGCCGATTTCTGTTTCACCCCTCTCGAAGAGAAATACATACGTACATAACGCTCCTTTGATGGATGCGAGTATCCTGTAGCGCATCTCGCTGCGAGCTACTGATGTGTACTTAAGGAATCGACGCCAAATATAATTATCGGTTTCGTCCGTTTGCTTCTGGCAAACACACCCCCATGGCTAATACAGTCAAACACATTGCCATCCACCAACTCGTCCTCGCCCTTCCGCCCTTTCGATCGTTCTCTCAAATCACTGCTTGCAGCAGCATCGTGCGATATGTCCGTTCTAAATTGGATCGTTGTTCTCGTCGCTCGTGTTTGCAGTTCAAAACGATAGCCGCAATTCAAAAAACGGGAGCGTGTGTAACACACAATTTGCAATATCAATAAATGATCATTACGTTTGTATCGTGCAAATATAAAACTACACGATATATAACGCGATAAATGCACAAAAGAAGCGTGTGTCTGCGAAAAATACACGACGATACTATCTCTTTATAAAATATTATTCAAAAAAAAAAAAAAAATAAATAAATAAAACTTGTTGCAAAGTCAATTAAAAGTTGATCCCGCGTAATCGAAAAAAATACGAACACACGTAACAAACCCGATTTGTCGACGATTAATATAATTAACAACGTTGGTTTGTTGCGTTTCTCTTAACACGGATAAAAAATGCGCTTCCCGAAGAGGATAACTTCGCGCGCGAATGAAGTTACTTCGTTTCATGTAGTCGCTTTTCCGTCGCGCACACACCCGCCCGCTCGCTCAATCCCCCGCAAAATCACGTGAGTTGTACGTGCAATCTTCCTCCCTATCTCCGCGCGCATTTGCACCGTAGAGACACCGCTTATTAAATTCCAAGTTTCTTCTTATTTGACGTGTCCCGGTGTCGTGCGCCTTCCGGCACAATCTGTGCGTAGTGCTCTAATCATTTTTCTTCCCCCCTCTCGACTCTCCGGTAAAATGTGTTCTATCTTTCGTCATGGAAACTGCGGAAGTAATTTTAATTAAAGAACTCGAAAGACAAAAATTTTATATCCACAATTATCTTACGCAGTGAAACACGTTACGCAAAATAAAAAAGTAAAGTTTATTTTCAACAAAGTTTGTTTTATTAGATTGTTCGTCTCTCTGATGAGATTTTATCACGATGAGATTTAATCAAGATATGGCATTCGCTAATAAGTACATTCTAAAATAACAAAAAATTTCAGAGTTGGATATACAAAAATCGATAAATAATGTTTTACAATTAAATATTTAAGAAGCGAAACCGCGAAAGAGAGAGACACGAAGTCAGAATCATTTCTTACAAGTTCAGCCTCCGGAAATTGGAGTAATGTTCGCAAAATTCCTAATTATAATTAAGTTTCGATTGTCGCAGCGCGTTAAAGCGAGCGAGGCGTCTGGAGATGGAAATTCGTAGAAGATATTCCCACCAGACGTTATTATTCCGGTCGCACATACTTGCCAGTGCGTTTCCGCTACCGACATTTTCCATCTCGCACCCGCCTCATTCCCTGCGTTCGCGACGACGACGACGACGACGACGGCATTTTCAGCACGTGCTTGACTTAAGCGCAATTTAATGTGGTTTAAGTTCGCGCGAAGGGGGAAGGCGACGGAAACAAGTTGCCGCGCCTAATCAAGCCTCGCTTTAACCCCGCCAGGACCAACCGTCGTTCCCGGGGGAGACGTTGCGAACTACTTGTCCAACTAATAATCGCGGAGGATTCCCCAAACTGAAACTTCCGCTGCGTGAAGCGATGTGTCTGCGGACTTCTCGAGCGTGTTTAGCGCTAACGGATGGCCCGGAATCCCAACCGAACGCGAATGTGGCGGCTTTCCAGTGTAAGACGTTAGGATGTGCTTCACGTGTCGAATTTAACTTTTGAGAGAAGCAGCCAGCGATTTAAATTCCAGGATTGTTAGACTTTTTTTTTCTGTTTTTGAGAATTCTCATTAATTACTCACTTAACGAAATTAATGATCACCAATACAAAAGCGTCTGTGTGTGCGTTTATTGTTTAGAAAATTTATTTAGAGAATTTATAGATACATAATGTAGATATATATAATATTATATATACATTATTAACCGTGCCACACAAATATCTAAATTTGTGCGTTACGTTTTCCCTCCTCCAATGTAAATACGTATTAATTGCATTCTCTATTTAATACGTATTGCATCTCGTATTTATTTCATTACATATTTATGATGCCAACTTGGGTGAGACCCCGTTACGTTAATTGAGCTAATAGCGGATTATTTACCGAATTTGTATTTGCGTATTTCATACAGAAATACACAAATTTTGATTAATTAATATATGAAATTCTTTTCTATTATATTGGTCTATGATAATGTTTAATGCGTTTTCATCTGATATCAATTAATTCGAGAGAGGGATGTAATACGACGCACCTCTTTTTTTTTTTAGCGCGGTGTATATTTGGCACACACAATTCGTTATCTCGCGTAATACTGTTTTATCGGTTATATTATATCGCTTTATCGGATTTCTACAATTCTAATAATTTAATATAAATATGATCCAGATATTCAAATTAATACATACGTACACATATGTATATTATGTACGTTTATTTTTCAAAATCTAGAAATTGGAGATACAATATAAAGGTTACATAGTTTAGTATAGAATTTGCTTTCGAGAATGGCGGAATTTTATTTTATCGGGGAGGGGAAAAAAAAGGATAGTTTTTCGCAAATTTAATTTGCGCGGTAAAATATTAGCTATTGTTAACTGCAATATCTGCTGCTGAGTAATATCATTTGGATTGGAAAGCGAATTGAGTCTGCAATTTTGATAGCCACGCCCGAGATACGCGTTTTGCCTCACATTTCCGTCGCACTATCAATGTTGCGCGTGTGTAATGCCGCGTGAAAAAAGCTTTATAATAACTCTATTAAAACTGTGATTTCTCTTTCTCTCTTTCTCTCTCTTTCTCTCTCTTTCTCTCTCTCTTTGCTCCCGATATCACGCTTAGAAAATAACGACGTTATCCCTCGTGCATTTGATGTGATCAAATCGCGGAAACCTGATAAAGCGATTGTTGATTAGGAAGCGAAAGAAGTATCGTCTTCTCCCGTCTTCCGTACACTCGACCTCCGCGTCAAGAGAAGAAAATCCTGTCGAATTTTATTCCCATTCCTACGCTTCCTGAATATACACGTATCAGTTTCTAGTCTGGGACTCAATACGATTCTGTCTTCTCTCCGTTCGCAACGGATGCTTTTCTAACGGGAGCAAGAGTAAAATCAGACGCGCACATTTACTAGATTTACAAGAGGAACATGACTACATTTAAAGTATTCAAATAAATCAAGAGTGTGTGAAAAGATTGAATTAAAATTAAAAAAAAAAATCATGGCATATTTGAAGATTGACAGAAGAGAAAGACAATTTAATGACTATTAAATTTTTTTCTATGCATGTTTCGTACTTACATGCATATCGATCGTTAGCGCGACTATAGTGCCGTCGATATGTCACGCTTGTCTTCCTCATCCCCGCAATCTCATCTTTATTCCGCTAGTTTTTAATCGACGCACGTATCTGCCGTCTCGGAGCGGCAAACTGCCGGTCGACTCTCCGCCGCGCGGCCTCCAACTTCCGACAAATTTATTCTCACTTCATGCCTGTTTCCCGATAAATATCGATTCTCGGCAGGCAGCACAGCAGACCCCCTCGGCCTCGATGTAATCGCGTTACTCCGAAAGCCGCCACGTCGCGTGCCTGCCGTTCTTCTTATTTGTCTTGTCTGGCCGCTTCTCGTTCGCGAAAGGGGAAACGTTTCCAGACGGGAGTTTCCAAAAGGGGAAACTGAATATCCTCGAATTTATGTACGGTTCTCTCTCTCTCTCTCTCTCTCTCTCTCTCTCTCTCTTTCTCTTTGAACCGGAATAAATTGCCTCAAAACGAACGTATTAGGGGTGGCGAGCCTTTGCTTAAATTTGTCATCTGGACGATGTAACAAGCTTGCGCACTTTAATTCAATTATGAGAGAATTATTCTTCACAAAATTAAATAAAAACAATATAACATACATTTATTATTTAAATTTAATATCTTCCAATCGCGTAGTTTAATAATTTTTTCATATTTTTCGAGTGATTTCTTTTTGGACTGTTCGTCTAGAATAAACCGAGTGTAAGCTTAACGGACAACCAGCCAGCCAAGTGAAAGACGAAGGTACGAATGTGCACGTGAAATACAGCGCTGGAGCGCGCGAGGGGGTGAGGGCGGGAACGATGGAATTTGATATCGTGCACGGGGTCGGGAAAATAAAGTGGAAAAATTCCATCTGGTCAGACGCACCGAGGTTCGCCTGCTGGAAAAGCGGAAGAAGAGGATGAGAAGAATGAGGAAGAGAAGAAGGTACAAACGGGAGAGGGATGACTCAGAACTGGGATACTCAATACATCGTCTCGATTCGCACGCGAATATGAAAGGGCACGATTTACGACGGGCGAGATGTACGACGTCCTTCGAATCGAGTGTTTCAAATGACAAAACACATGACCGAGAAAAAACAAACTGTTTGTTTGCAGTATACGTAGGTCAAAGAAGAGATATGTGTAATTTTTACACTTTCAAAAATAATGTTTTATTTAACATTATTAATTTTATATAAAATTGCAAACAAACTTATCTAGTTGCAAAGAAGCGCGACGTGAATTTCGTTAGGAAATCTATAACTCGCGGCATTCGTTGCGAAACGCGCGCGTTAAGAATCATGTTTGAACGTTACGGGAAAAGCACGTTGCGTTTTCGCCGAGAGTCATACGATGTAAGTTTTCGACGCCGTTGACGGCAGTTCTTCAAGCTCGCCTCGGCTCGTGCTGCGCTTCTTCTTTCTGCTTCTACTTGCTTCTCGCGTTCCGCGCTTGCAGTTCCATGCTCTCGCGTGCCTCAGGAGTCGACGAGTTTCACGACAGTAAAAAGCGCTAAACGACGAGGCAGACCGGCCCAGACAGCAGACGAGCTAGGTCATCGTCGTCGTCGTCGTCGTCGTCGTCGTCGTCGTCGTGGTCGTTGTTGTCGTTCTCGTCTCATCGCGTTGTCGTCGTCGTTTCCCGTCTCGCTCCTCTGCTCGCTTTCCGCGGCGAAATTAAAAACATTTACTTCCGTGAAAGAAACACGAAGCCGTGGACGATCCTCTCATAAGCCGAGACATATTTCGCGGGGGTACGGAGACGAGAGAAGGAAACGAGCAAAAAGCTCGCCAAAGCGGAAAGAGGCTTGGAGTCCTGGGGGTGAGCGGGACACTCCTCATGTCCGCGTCTGGGGATGAACGCGCGCGGCAACCTCGTGCCGCCGGCGGGAACAAAAAAGAAGTTTCCGTCAAGATGGAGAGTGAGAAACAAGGATAGGAGAAGTGAGGGAGGAGGAAGAGGAGAAACGACTCGCAGAAATTAATCCGCGATGTTTCTTGTTCCGCTACGAGATCGGCGGCATATTGCGCGAGCTTTGGACCGTCGAGCTTGGATCGTTGGATTTTCAACTTGTTGGTACAAAAGCGTATATTGTAAATTACAGTTGTAAAACACCACAAAGAGAGATTCTTATTAGCGTCTATTTATACATATTGCTCGCTTGCGCGCGGTATTTTCGTAAATACACGTTTAAATATTAAAAAGAATACAATAAAATAATATAATAAAATGGTAAACTCTACAGAAACGTGCAATATAAGTACGTGAATAAATTCTACAAAACATAAATACAAAACAAATATGTTAGCACAAATAAATGTAGCAACAAATAATATGACAACCTATTTTTTTGTCGATCAAGCGACGAGAACATGTCACACAATGGTGTAGCAATCAAGAACGTTATAAACCCTCTCAGAGACGTTAGTCCGGGTAAGAGTGGCTTTGCACGTCGGAAAGGAGGGAGACGTAAGCAGATTACACGACTGTGTAATTGAATGGCCACTCTAAATGCCCCGACCGCTAATTAAGAAAGTGATACCGATCGATTATCCGGCATCGATACGCACGCTACACTTTCCCGTGATCCACTCTTCCGCCGATATAACCCGTAACGGGGTACACGAACGCACAGAGAGGAACCGAAGGGAGTGGTGCTCCCATACCTCCTCTCTCCTCGTCACTCCTGCGATCCACCCTCCTAAGTCTGTTATCAGCAAACCCCAGCCTCATCGCGGGGCTGGCGCACGGCTAACTGCCGATTATTGCCGGCGGCATAACCTTCGATTAAAATCATCCCCTCAGCCCGCTTAACGGTCTCGTTAGATTGTCCAATCAGCTCAGAGAGGAGAGAGAGAGAGAGAGCTTGATTAAACACCGATAATGAGCAAAACGACGGCGAACCGCCACCGCGCGGTGTTTGATTTCTTCTCGTGTAACTTTGTGAAATATCTCGAAATTAAAATAGTCGTATATATTACACGGACATTTACCCTCTATTTTTCTATTTATCTTAGTCTCACGTGTTTTACTCGAAATACGCTTGTATGTCCGAAACACACGTTTGTCTTTGAAACATGCGAGGTTCTCAAAAGCTCGCGTAATTTAATCAAACTATAATTTCAATATTTATTATTATTTCCCGTGAAATATTCGCGTGTAAACGTGCGTCGGCAAATGTATCGATTCGATTAGGGGAACGTGTTCATTCGCGAGTGCCGTGTACATCGGAGATAAATTTCCCGAATACGATTGACGAAGGTTTCCTTTCGGAAATGCGCTTGATCGCTGGAAATATTTACTTACACGCGCGTCAGAATGCGCGACGTGCGATTTACGACGTGACGAAATGCGCCATCAATACGCGCGCACCGGTAGTTATTCGAAATCGCTTCGCGATTGCGCGCCGAAACGAACGAGATGAAAAGGCATAAAACCACCGGCGGTGTTTGCGTTTGGTGAATATCTACCGTTGCTACGGCAATTATTGGGTTTAATTGTCCTTGACCAATTATTCGGTGTTGATATCCTTTCCGCGATATCCTATGCGCGTGTGTTCCCATCACGCATTTTCGCGAGATTTCTCTAACGCGAGCCGATTGATTCCGCTGCGTCCCATAGGTACTCGATTATATCAACGCTAATTATTATATCAACGCTAATACCATCATCGAAATTTCATTCAGCGATTCTCTCATCGAGCGCGCGACGAGCTTTTAGAATCGGCTACAAATTTCCGACTAGCAATTCCGACTCGGAAATTTAAATTTCCACAGTTCAACTAATTTCTACACTTACAATCGGCATTTAACGCACGCGGTTAATTGCGCGCTCAAAATGTTGTATCCAGAGAGATAAAAGTATTTCTTGACACACTTTTTTTTACTTTCAAAATTGCACTTTTTTCACCGCACCAGTGAACGACTTGATAGTAATTTCAAGATCGCAAAATTTCTTTCTTCTCCCTTTCTTTTTTTTTCTTTTTTTGGAAACAAATTTGGAAAATGACGGCGTGTTACATCACAAGAGAGTCCAAAGGGTCAAGTGTCTAGTTAGCGAACTATTCCTTGATTCTTCTCTTCCTCCTTTCTTCCGCTCGCTCTCCGCTGTGCGTGATGAACGACTGACGAGCCTTTCCCCCGGTTTATGCAGCTTGGTTGAGACCTCACTGAAATATTGAGACGCTAAGCCGGACGTTTAGCATTTTTCCGGGAGGACTATATGCCGCAAAACGGGGGAAAAGGTGGATTCTCTGGAAACCGACCCGGACAGACGGGCTTCCGAGGGATTTGCGAGGCAGGTGATAAATATTAAAATAACAATTTGAATTCAACTTTCGTTGAGACTGCGGTCGCGCGAGTAGCGGAGGAAGGGCGGGGTCGAGCGCGATGGAAACGGGATTTCTCTCCCGAAAAAGAGAAGGAGAAAGGGTCCGTTTTGAATTCATACAATAATCATCTTACGTACTTAAGTCCGCTTTTTAGCATATTCGCCGTTCCCCGTTTTGGAACGAGATAAGGACAGAGCTCGGAGTCTTTTTCCCAGGAGGAAGCGCAACGACGATAGCGGGAATTGATAGAACACGGGTTGGATGGTCGGAGTCCATCGAATATTTATCGAAAGTCAGATTGTCCGCGTTCTTGAGACGTCTAAATGATTTTCCGGGAAGTAGAGTCGGGACTTTAGATAACGGCGAAACATGCACCGTGCGCGGACATAGATTAATTTTGCTATACTTGTCTTGCCCTCTTCAAATCTAAATCACGAGTCTCTCGAATGCTTCCGCATCGATCGGACAATTACGCGCTCATGCTTTTTTTTCTTCGCGATTTTATTTTGTAGTGTGCTTGGACGAAGAAGTGTTGTTCGATTTTACTAACGACAAAGATTAAGTGTTTTTGTTTTTTTTTTTGTGTTGATCTCTAAACCTCGAGATCTGATTGTGCAAAAAGTAGTTCTGAGTCTGCATACAAATTATCATTAAGTTCGTTATAAAGTATAAAGGATCGTAAAAAATTCACTCGACAACGTGACAGGTTTCTAATTGAAAATTCTCTGGCCTTAACATCTCTGACGGGACTGTCGGGAGTTGTCAGAAAGCGAGTCGCTCGCCGCCGCTGACAACGGTGACGATTATTTATTAGGAGAAAGAGAGAGAGACCGAGAGAGAAAGGGGAAGGGAAAGAAAGAGAGAGAGAAGGAGACGCAAAATTAAAGCGGATCGTGGAGGGCATCTCACCTCAGCCGAACGAGCGTCGCGATCAATAGTAATAGCCGGCACACGGTATGCAGCCACTATCAAGCGCCGACCAATAACACTATCAGGTCGGTTGTAATAATTGATAATGCACTTTGTGAGCCCCGTGGCCGAGGGAACTCGTGCACTACAAAGACAACATTATCTCTCTCTCTCTCTCTCTCTCTCGTACATAAGGAATGGCAAACGCGCGCGCGCAGGTCAGTGCACCTGCTCGAAACTGCAGTTCCGTTGCGCGGGAAATCGATCAGAAAGCCCCGCGCGCGCCACATGCAAAGACTTCGCCGGCCGTAGCGAATAGTTCCAGATTCGATAGTACATTCCGGCTGTTTTTCCTATGGCACCAATGGGCATCTCTTCACCCGGTGGCGGCGGGATGCATTTTAGGCGGACCGTTTGCTTTGACTTCCCGCACGTTGCTGTAACGCGCGCGCGAAAACCAGTAGCGCATGTTATGAGCTAACTTCCGGAACAATGCGATACGCAAGACTCGACGAACGCTTCCGTAACACGGCCAAAACCGTCGGCGATGCCGAATATGAACACAACTTAGCCCGTTCGGATGCTATCATCGTAGATGGCATTTCGCGCCCGCGCTATCTGGCGTATGTGCGAGTGTTGGCTACCTAAGTGAAAATTGTATTTTTTTTTGTTACTTCTCGCGGAGGATTTTCTAAGTTATTTACGTATCGAGCGTGTAGAACTTCCAAAAAAGAACTTACGACGCGATTTATTAAAATATTACGTTAGATATTCTCTCTCTTTAAAAAAAAAAACTCAGTAGTTTGTTCTTCGTACACGTGAAAAAGACGTTCTTCTCTTTCCCGCATAATCGAAATACTCTTTAAAATATACCGCGTATAATTTCGAGAGGAGAAATTTGAATATCGCCTCGTAAAGTTGGAGGAGATAACGGGGTGTAACGGGGATATAAAGCGATATGCTAACAGGGAAACATTCGAATCTCATAAATTGCTAACACACTGCGAAACTGTATATTTTTTCAATCAGAAGTTCTCTTCGTGGTGTTTTTGTAAAGAGGCAAAATGTTACACACAAATATAAATCGTGTCAATGGCTTTTTGGCCGATCTATCCGCGCGATCGACCCGTCCGTCAATTAATCCGTTGCATTTAGCGAGTACTTGCCTATTCCTCCCCTAATCGCGACGCAATCAGCACGATTTAACAGCGTGAATACACGTCTAATCGGAATATTCCCGTAAGGCTGTTTCCTGCGAGAGAACGTGTACTTGTTGACCGTAAGTACCTCCTCGTTATCGCGCGAATGACCTTTGTATAATCGTAATCTATCCTGAGAGAAATAGAGATAGAGAAAGAGAGAGAGAGAGAGAGGATATTTCGCTAATTGCCGATTATACCAGTAATACCAATCCTCTCGGATCATCATCCGCCGCGTCGTATTATATAGCGGCGAAAATATAAGTTTCGACGATCCGCTTCCATTAATCATCACAGCCGTGTCACTGACACTCTTGATCACTGTTTTAATCAGAGATGTCAAAGACGAGACCATAAATTTCACAGAAAACGTCATCGAGACGAAAGTTTACCGCGTAACGAGAAAAGTTGTTTGAATCGGCACGGCGCGCTGACATAAAGTTTCTCGCGCGATTTCGCTAATTATTTCGTGTTACATCTCCGAGCGCGGGGAACCACAACGCCACGTTCAACG
>QVNZ01018333.1:0-45179 GCA_014825645.1 Pseudomyrmex dendroicus
TTTCGTTTTTGGAATTTTTTTACAATTTGAAGATAACATGTAAAATTCATACGAAACTGAGAAATTGAGGATCTCTGTGTGTATTAGCTTAGATAATTTCAAATTAATGTGAAATCATAATTTTATACGTTTGAAATATAAAAATAAATGTGAGATTTTTTAAATCTTGAAACAGAAAAACAGAGAGAAAAATTTATAAAATCTTATTGACATTATCGATGTAACTTTTTTTTCTCTTCTCTTCTCGAATATTTCATTTCGGTATTTTCGTGAAAACTCGGAAAATGTTAATATTTCACGTACTATCGACTTTGTAAACGTCAGAGGTCCATACGTCGCGTATCGCGCTAACCAACACCGAGAATTGATCTCGGAAATTTATTCGCGGCGCGAGACGTTATGACATTCTCCGTAACACGTTGAAGCGGTGCTTATCATGTTAACGCGGTAGACGAACAAGCGTAATCTCGGGAACTTAAAACACGTGTGTGTGTCGTGCCCTATTAAGAGTATTTGGGGAACGGGAGAGGTGGGAGAAGAGGAGGGAAAGTAACAACATCCGTTCGCGTGTGCCCGGCCAGACAGCCGGTGTTCCCGGTGTTCTCTCTCCCGGAGAGACGTTTTCCCCCGTCGTGTAACGACGTAACTTCACGGCAAGGCCCCGCCGCGCACGTGCCTAACGAGCGTTGAACTTCCGTGTCGCTCGTTTCGGATGTTACCACGAGGATAATTTAGCGGATAAGTTGGGGGCGGGCGCTCCCCCGCCGACGTAATTGCGCAGTAACGTTTTTCCGCGTATCCCCCTTTGTAATTTTTTTCCCGTTCTCTCCCTTCGAATCCGAGCTCTGTCGCGACGGGACATTGTTAAAAACACCAGTTGATCAAGCGAATTATTCGTTTGTTGCGCTTCGCCGACTTTCACGGATTTTCTCCCGAATGGACGCAGCGGCGCGCGACATCATTCGCGAAAATCGGCGATTATTTACTTCGACGATGCAGTTTTTCGACAAAAATTCGTCACGCCGTTAAGGTTTTGAAGTGAAGGTGTTGCTTTTTTTGTTTTTTAATTTACTCGGGAATATATATATCGCGGTTTGCATCGCACCTTTCGGATGACGTAATATCTCTTCTCAGTAGTAATGCAACGACTCAATCGTATAGTCCCGTCGCAGTTTCGCGACGAGACAAATATTGCTTTGAAAGAAAGCAAACGCGCGCGTTTAGACGAGCTGCATTACAGACGGCGCGTAATGGAGTGCGTGCTTCGTTAAAAGTTCCTTTCGCGACTCCCAGAGCTTATACACCTACGCGCACTTCGTTAAGCTCATTCAATAAGAATGGCAGGCTCATTCTGTGTCCGCTTACACTCTCTCTCTTCGAGAGAAATAATGAACTACCGGCAAACTTGCAAACTTGCAAGTATCTTCCGCATCTTTTCGCGACAAATAAAAAGCAAATCTTCTTAGCAGAAGGCGATATCGTTTTCATTATCAATTAAAAGTCACGATGTTTACGAGTCACGATGTGTCATAAATATATATTGTACGTTTACAATATTTGTCTGAGATATCCGTTAGACACGATACAAGCTGAGAAGATATTACATGTCAGAAGTAAGAATTGTCGGAAATTACTTGGGGCGCGCAAAAGCTGTCGGCGAACCATGTTACACGTCGCATTGAAGCTACATCGCAATTTTGTTGTTTTCCTCTTTTTTTTCCGAAATACAATCCCCGTTGCGATCTAATACCGTGTGTTGCGGACAGAACCGAGCTCGAATCAAAACCCGAGTCAAATCGAACTTCTTCTAAGCGACTTTTATACGCGTCAAAAAATCAAATTTTACTACTTGTGTCACTATGTCATTAAATATTTCTGCTACATGAGTTTCGAAACGTGACAGAGAAACATTAGCGCAGACAGGACGATCTAAAGCAGACGGTTATGAAGCTTTTTTTGGTCTTTGAAAGTTCTCTTTTAAAGAGAACAAATTTCGAGTCACATTTAATAATCTTCTCCAAATCGTTCTTCAAATACGATGCTTTTTCAAACTTTTCCGAGATTCTCGATCCTGTGACGCGCCGACAATCTTGCGTCCGAAGTCTCAATCTTTTAATAACCGCAAATCTCACCACAACGAACGGGAAAGTGTCTACAATAATGTATAAATGTCAGATTATAGATAAAAAATTCAGAATTATTTTTCGCACCTCTCGGAAGTAACGCGAGGGAATAAATATCTTATAACGTCACCGCGCTTATAACACTCTCTCTCTTCCCTATTACACGGACGAACGTCAAAAACTAGAAGAGCGCAATTTGGGGAACCGCTGACGCAACGAAAGAGTATACGTCACGTCCGTGAAAATGGCATTTTCCGAAATTACGGCGACTGCTTGAAAAATGCAAATGTCTTCTTTAAGAGAGTCAATTACATCGTACTCTATATTCGAGTTGAATTCTCTTGTTTTTCCTCCAAAAAAACAATTTTGGAAAACGTGTATTTTCGTACAGTCACGTACCATATGGCGAAAGATGAATCAAATCGATTAAACACTTTTTTTTTTATTTGGAGGATCGAAATGATCGAGTTAAATTCTTTTCAAAACTGCATCTCTCTCTCTCTCGGCGAGATGACGAATTGATGCGGCGGAGGTTGAATAAAAACGAAAAATTATAGAGGACTATATCTGTGTATATCGAGAGGGGAACAATCGATCGTTCCTTTGTTTTTAATACCACGCTTACGATACTGCGCAACGAGCTACGTTCGGTCAATATTTACGAAAGGACAAAAGCTGCAGCTCGCTGCACTTACCGAAGTTAGAGCCGGCGCTATCGATCCTCGTGTGCCGTTCGTCGTGTGGCACACTTTGCCCCCGCTATACGATACGATACATTGTTAGTAATATTCGCGATATTAGGACGCGTTGCGAAAGCTGAAATACCCATTTGCATTATCCGAGTTTGCCATTATCTTTGAACTTTTGTACACATTCCCGTGGTAATTAGGAAGAATTAAAAGACATTAATCTTGACCAGAGGGGAAAAGAGGAGAGAAGCCATAAATGGCTCTTTTATAATTAAAGTCGTTATTGCGAGAAGGCGTTCGAATTGACAAACAGCGAATTGCTGCGCGACGAGAAGCTCGTCGTTCTCGCGTTCTTCGAACAAAGTTAGAGATTTAGAATTTTTGTAATGAAGATTTAAAACAAACCTCGTCTTTTTAAGCGGAAAAATGCGCGCGAAAAAGACACCGTCAAACATTACATTAATCGTACGAAATAACTCGAAAACTTACACAATAGAACTATAAAAAATCAAACGTGTAATTTGTCAAAAATACAAAAACAAAAAAAAACAATTTTGCGAAGCGAACACGACGAAGTGCTCTCTTCTCGCAAAGTATAATAATATAAAGTTTAAACGTTAAAGAGAGATAGAGAGAGAACCACGCTGAAAACGCCGGCGGATTCAGCGTTGCGTGTAACACGTAAAAGAGGGGAGAAAACGCGAAGCGTATTCAGCGGATATGAAGAGACGACGAAATGAAATGAGTATGAAAACGGGTCGGGATTACCCGTAGGTAGCTCGCAAAAGCGCGCCAATTTCGTTACGGACGACCCGATATACGTCGTTCTCTCTGTGCTACTCCCGACGTCGCTTCGTGACGTCTTTTCCTTGACTGTATGCTTATGGGACGGCGATAAAGCGCGCGACGATCCTCTCCCGGCAATTATTGCCAACAGCTGCCCAGAGTCTAACAGCCGTGTCTAAGAAACGCGCACACAAACGCCCGGGCACACACGAGCGGAAACGATAATCGTTTCGTCGATACCGCCGACTACCTACCTACCCCGAAAGATTATTCTGGTCACGCGAGGTTCGCGGAATCTTCGCTTACTCACGCGCCGGGGAGGGCGAAAAATTTCGGATGCCTCGTCGTGTACGTATAGAAGAGTATGCGCAAATACTCGGATTCTCTCGCGATAATATTTTCGAAGGAAAACGTGTGCAAAAATATGTTTATTTAAAAAAATCGAAGTTACAATATCGCGACTCTTCGCAAACTCTCGCGGGAGACCGCCGGATTTCTGAAAATATCGCGCGACGCGACTTTCACGTCGGGATTTTCGATTAGTCGGCAACTTGAGATTATGCAGAAGTTGTTTGAACATCTTTCTCCGGATAAACTTTTCAAAAATTTAGAATTTTCTCCGTCGTCCGACTCTGCTATTCCGTTGCCCCGTATTATTTGCAATCCCGATCGATCTCGATTGTGTGTTGCTCGTCCGAAACACAAAAGAACACTCGGAATTGTTGTTTCGTCGTCGCGGCGCAGCTACTTCTCATTAAAATAATTCTCGCGACGAATTTACGCGCTCTCTCCGCGTGACATTCACGTCGTAATTTAACTTCGTAAAGAAAGATTATTTGGGCGTTACACGATTTTATTTGGTTGAGAAACTCGAAGAAAAACAAGATGAAAACAAGATTCAAAGACATAAAAGACATGTTTCTCTCGAAGGCATCGGTGCTCACACAGTCGAATATTGCATTTAACATCATCTTAAATATTCATCTTCGGATTACTCTCTGTAGTCAACAAGACGAACCATGCAGCATCTTAAGATAAACTCGAGACAGATCTTAAATGTAAAAACGGACATGAATACCGGCCTAAATGCCGGACACGTAAGAAATTCCGTGAGCTTTTGCAATAAATGTTCCTGTGATAAATTTAAATGTAAGATTTCTCTCCAACAAGGCCGTGATTTCTTTCTGTACGAGAAATTCGTATGCGATGTCTTGATGTTCTCCGGAGGAATTTAATCATTCAACGGTGAGTTAACTCCTGTTGAGTCTCTCTCCGTTACACAAAGACGTTCCTCAAAGAGCGGCCTAACTTGTTAATCGATTGCCTTTAATTCGCGCGTCGTTGCTTCGCAAAATTCGTAGTTCGAGATATATTGGCGTACTCCGCTCATTCTCAGAGACGCATTTGACCGCGATTGCGTCCACCTCCGAAAACACGCTGGAAAAACACCGAGCGAAATGCAAATTTTATCGCAATGTCAATTATGACGGGAATCCGGTAAAGCGGAATGTATAAAATCAATTTCTCAAATATCGAATTGCTGTTGTGAAACAGCACGTGTTTCCGCGCGCCTTTAAAATCGACGGTTTGTCGAACATCGCTCTATTACACATTCATCTCGTGACTTAATTATGAGTTCTTAAAAAAGTAAACAACCCGATTGCAAGATTAATTTCAACACTGCGTATCTCGCGGCGGTGTTTACCGCCGTTGTAACGTTTGTTTTTTACATATCCCATCCCGGTGACCGAAAGGCAATCGCGCGAAACAAATCGAGACAGAGAACGAGCAATGTCCGCGTTTTCGCGATCGAGAAAAAACTTTGTTCGAAGCCGCGCTCATCGATGCACGTGTGAAAGAAAAAGAGAAAGAAAAAAAAGAAAAAACGACAACCCGGTCACACCGGCAACCTTCGCCGGGCGCGAAAGGGTTACGAGGGACGCACGAGAGAAAGAGAACAAAAAAAGTGGCTTCGGCACGTGGGCCGGCCATTGTGTGCCGGCCATAATGCGAGAGGGACAAACGCAATTTGTCGCGTCACAGCGGATAGTCAATCGATTAAGCGCGGGAGATGCGCCACAACAGGTGCACATGCACGACGACGACGAGAACGGCGACGACTGTCGGATTACGCGTGTAGGGATTCGCGTGGAGAAAGCCATTTCAATTATATGCAGATCGCCGCAACTGTCTGCTGCGACGCAACGATATACAATTAATTGTAGAATTTATTTGCGCGTTCGGACGGCGGTTGGTCATTTCTGATGCTCGGCGCACGAATGCGTGAAAATAACGTTTACGATTTGCGCGTAATCCCTCGCCGACTTTGCAAACTCCAATTTACGCAATTTGCCGACGATCGAGCGTAAGGATTACGATATTGAAAAAAAATTCACGGAGCAATTCGATTTGTTTATTCTCGCGGAGAAAGGGTTTTTTTTTTATCTTTCGCTATATATCAGAAAGTATAGCATGTGTTTCACTTGTGATATTAAATATCCAATTTATATTCCTATTGCTTACACGTTTGTTTTTTTTTTTTTTTCAGATACACAAACTTGTTATATTTTATACGACGACATAAAAATAAAATCGTCGTATTTTCATTTGCTTTTTATGTAGCGGAGGACGCGTTATTTCCGCGTAATTATATTACGTGGAGGAAAAAAAAACTAAATTCTTACTCAAAATTCTTATTTGCGTCGCGTGGTATTTGAGGATCGTGGCGGTATAAAGTTCCCGTGGTGTCAGGGACGGCTTGGCGGACGGCGAAAACGGGAGCACGCGGTTCACTGCGCCTCCGCCTTGATTATAAAATCGATAGCGCGCGGCGACGTACGAGTCGTGCTCGGCATACTGTTCTCCGTTGACTTATGACACAACGTTCGGCACGCGCCGGCGTACGTCCTTTTGATTGCCCTTTGATGCTGACATCGCGAGTTAACTTTTTTCCAATTAAATTCAGCTCTTTCTCCCTCTTCTTCTTCTCTCTCTCTCTCTCGTTCTCTCGTTCTCTTTCGCGGATTGAACTCTCTCGGCTCGTCGCCGCTCTCCGCCGAGATGATATTTGTTCACCAGTGTCGACCAAATTGAAGTGTGCGCTTGTATAAATAGGGAATGAAGAGAAAATTGATGAAACAGACGCGAGAAACGACGACGGGAAACGTAATGGAAAATCAGACGGCTGTTGCTTCAAAATTTTTTTGTTTTGTTTTTTTTTTCGTCTGTGTATCGATAGACCGTTGACAAATTATCGAGAGCGATATTTGGTGCGCGACGCTACTTTGCAACACTAACAACGACGGGAAAATCATCAATAAAATCGAAATCGAATTTTGCAAAATCATTAAATTGTTCGTTTATTGCTGCAACCGTTAGGGATTATACAGCGACGTTTAACGTTTGTTATTTACGATCGCGCGCGTATTCGCAATCACGAATATCAGTTACAGTATCGACGTCGCGCGCGCGTGTTATAATTGCAGCGTGTCATAATTTCCTGCGTAATCGCGAAAGCGACACACGACAGTTCTCTTTGTTCCCGTAGCGATAATAACGACGAGTATCGGAATGGGACACGCTAGCATTAACGATGCCCACGATTATGCTTTTGGCGGTTAATGTCCCGGAGAAAATGGCTTGCACGATTCTGGCACATGTTGTGGCCAACGTATCATCGATTTAGCATACGATTGTTATAGGAGAGAAGAAAGGGGAGGACGTCTACGATAACCGTCCCGTAACCGTCGAGTCTGTTAATTGACGGAATATCGAACTAATTATGTAACATTCGCGATTTCACGAAATGCTCAAAGTTCATAACGCAGAAATGTAATAATTACGTTACGTAATAGACGATATATTATTTTATTGTAATGTTTCTTATCTCGTTTTTGTTTCTTCTTTGATTTTTTCCCTTGTAATTATACTTTCGCTTAAATTAGTTTATTCCTTTCTTTTTTCTCTCTTTGACGGAAACTTTGACGCGAGCTCGGCGCGCGGAATATTTTCGCGTTTCGGAACTCTCGCGCGCGCCGCAAAGAAAATTTTGCGGCGTCGAGGACGCGCGTTTGTCGGTGCGGAGAGAATTTTTTTTTTTTTTTTTTTTTTTTTTGGAGTTCATTAGCTTTCGCGTTGTGTAGTAGGACAGCGCGAGTCGTGAAAGCCGACGTCGGTTACGTCCACTTTGGGAAGCTCGGGCGGAAACTACGAGAGTCTTTTGATCCGGTTAATTTGCATAAGGGCACGCCTCGAATGGCGAAACGATCAATCAAGTCGCCGCGGGAAACGAGTTACTATCGCCGCAACTCTTTTCGAACGAGCGCGGCCGACCCGTTCGTTCGTTCGTTCGTTCGTTCGATCGATCGGGTTCTCGATAGTTTACACGCCTCGCTGGACCGCAAGCGCTGGGAAACGTTGTTTCTCGCGTTCCAGAAATTCGTTTCTCTCGTTAAGTCGAGCGCGATGCCGAACATCAGACGATAACTTTTAGATGTTCGATTTTAATCATTGAGCTCTTGCCTCTCTCGCACGCTTCGCCGTGTTATAAAGTAACTTATTTGCCCGCCGCACCTGATTTGAGCGCACACACGGCAAAGAGCCGAAAACAAACGTGTGTATTTTATGCGGAAGGAAGTAAATATTACGGAAACTCGTTGAAACTCGTTCAATTTTGTAATAATATCTGCACAACATGCTTTCACTAATATATTTTAATTATTCAATATTTATTTATATTTTAATTTTGTTTATAATTTATAGTCTACGTTTTTGCTAAAGAAAATTGTCTCTTCGTCGTTTATGCAATTTGAGAAAGTTGTATATTTTCTCGCTTCTCTGATTATGCAAATATTTTGCCTCGAATTATACTTCGACTTGATTTCTGATCTGAATATCGTATTTCTCGGAGAAAATGAAATGACAAAAGATGTTGCATTTATACGCAATTATTTATACGCGCGATAACAGTTAATTCTAAGCATGTTGAGAGATACCGCGAAAGAGAGAGAGAGAGAGAGTGTGTGTGTGTGTGTAATCGAAAAGCGAATTGCAGTGGCTCGAATATAATGTACTTGTTCTACTGGTAGGAAGAAATATATGGTCCGGCTATAATTTACTTATTCTACTGTAGGGAGTTGAGATCCGGCCGCGCGCGGAATGTACTTGTTCTACTGTGAGTAGAGGGAGAATATATATGGTCCGAGTACAACTTGGTTATTCAACTGTACGGATACAGCAATTTATAGAATATTAGCGCAGTTCAGTTCTGTTGACACTTTCCTGTATTTTATGCGCATTCGCGCGCGAGATGAAACATAAACTAGGTTAGAACGAGCCGTGATTACAATTTTACATGACTTAGAATTAGCCAATTTGCGCCGCTATATTCAGCACACAGCGGACCAACATTTGTAACTTAATTTATTACGGGTGATAACGTAACGCAAATTGTAAAAAAAAAAAAAGCGCCATTTTATATCAATAAACCGCTCGCGCGAAGTACACTATTAATTTAAGACACAAAAATATAATGTGATTATACCGCGTGCGCTTTTACACGTTCGTGAAAACACAACGAATGTTGTCGCTGCGGCAACACGACGCAAATTGTAAAAAAAATTGATATCTCGATTAAATTCGCTCGAACTTATGGCGGTGATAAACAAACTACGATCGGAGATATTCCCATCGGCGCGTCAGTGTCCGATAAATTCTCTCGCCCCGTCTCTTTTCGATATCACTCCCCCGCCGTTGTAATTGCGCGCACAATTCTGCCATCCAAGCGGCGCTTTGTTACACGATAACGTCGAGGGTCCTGTGCGCGCTATCAAGAGCTGGAATTCCATTTCGAGACCCCGCGGGCGCAACTTTTTCTATTCTTCTGGCCCGGTCCCCTGATTTATCGTCCTTACGCTCACGTGTTCCACGTGCTCTCGGGGTCTTCTTCCTCCCGGGTTACGCCCTGCGCTACACTCGCGTGATTGATACGGGGTTGTAGATCGTGCGGGTAAAGGGACGTTCCATAAGCCTCGCGTGCGGCCGGAATTTCCGATTTTCCCGCTCCTTTCCTTCGAGTCGACGGTACCATCCTTCGAAAGGTGTGGCCGACGGTACCAGCATGTTAACCGCTCGCACGTCTCTCAACTACAAATTGCGGCAGACACGGATCTCGCAAGATTATTCCGCGGCACTCTTTCCGAAAGACATATTTATCGCGGTAATATTTTTCAGTTGCCGCGGGACGGAATTTTTCTCAGAAAATATATTTCACATTGACGTATTTGAGACCATTTGCACGAATATATTCAGAAACTCTCTTCCCGGCGATAATGGATCTTTTTACGCGCGCGATTCTGTCTGAGGCACAACATTTTAAGTGCATACACAACAAGTAAATAGATAACTCTCGAGAAATACGTGTTTTATTTCAAGTGTGTGTATGAAAAAAAAAGAATTTTTTAAGCGAAATTTTGACAAAAACCTTCAAATAATAATTTCACAATTTTTTTGAAAAAACACGCGCAAATGTTTTTCTAAAAAAAAAAACAATCTCAACAGAGAGAACGCGGTGAGAAGTTAATTTGAAAATACAGATCGTGCGATTTACGGCGAAACTTAACCGCCGAGATTCCCTCGAATCAATTGAAAGCGTCTAATATTGTGTTTCAGAGGCTGAAGTAAGATCGCCACGTTTCACTGGGTCAGGCTGGCTGGCTTTTCCCGCCTTAAGGGCCGCTTACAAACACGTTCAATTAGAACTGGAATTTCGACCCGAAGCGTGGGACGGGGTGATTCTGCTGGCCGGAGAACGGGATGATCTTCAGGGAGATTTTATGGCTCTGATACTGCATCACGGCTTTATCGAATTCAGGTACTTTACATTACTTAAACTAGTAATTCGACGGATAATGCTCTCGCGCGATTTGCATATTATCGAACTGTTCGATTATTTATTCTTGCCCCTCGCGTGCGAATCGATACATACATATGAAAATCACGTGAACTGTGTGAACGAAATCGCGCGAAATCGATCTTGTCGAAATTAATCAACGCCGAGAGAATTAATTAATGTGTAAAAACTTAATAAAATATTAATATAAAATTAATAATTGCGTCGCACGTAATGTAGATTTATAAATTGTTAATTTTTCAAGGATTAAATTAACAAAGCGGAAGAAGACACGCGAGAGATATTAATTAAAATTATTAAACGGGAACGGGAACTCTTCTTCTCTTCTCGGGCGCGCGTCGTAAATGTCGCCGAAGTGTAACGAAGATCTCAACGCGCGCCGAGCTCAAACTCCTTAAATAGCATCAAGAACGAGGCTCATCGATTTTTTTTTCTTCCAACGCGCGCGACGACGGGAGCACACGCTCTGTATTGAATATAAAGTTGTACGAGACACTTTATAGGACACTTCGGCGCCATAATTTTCGGTGACTTCGCCGTGAGTTTGGCGCGGCCATTAATTAAGTATTCCGTGCCGGGACTAATTTTTCGTTTACAGCTTAATAAGCCGTGACTTAATGGAGCCTGCGTGCGATTTATGGGCCGCCGTCGTGCAAAAACTGAAAAGTTCACCTTTCGCAATATACTCCCCCGATCTAACTCCTTTTACGGCGTTTTGCGCCCCCGTCGCGAGCATCGTCGGGAAAACTTTTACCCCGTCGCGGAGAAACGACGCCGTAGGATTTATTTTACAACACGCCGCCGTAAAGTTCTCGCCTACAAGTACGTTTCCGAAGTGTTATATCGTTTACACGACACCTATATGATATTACCCGTCAATACACTTTTGTGAATCTCGCGTCATAAATGTAACTGTAAACATTTACAGATTTTCAAGCGTTTCCATTTTTCTTTCTTAACATTGGAGACTTTTTCGAATTTCTAAACATACAGTATATATTTTTTAATTAATATTCTTAGACATAAAAAAAGTTCATACGACAAATATAAAAGTAATAATGTGCGTTGCACGTATAGAGAGTTGCTGTATTTCTCAGTAATTCTCTAATAACAAAAGAAACTAACTACATTGTTTGATTGGATTAGCAATTATTCCATCATTGAAAACCGAGAGGATGCGTGTATTCATTCTCGAAGATGGATTTCTGTGTAATAACGTCCATTCGGGTTTAGCAGAGGGTATACATCACAAAGGGAATTGAAATTATGGATCGAGGATTCCGAATTCATGAACGCATTCGTCAAACGCGTCGTGTATAATTTATTCATTGGCAGCGCGCCCGTCGACGGTTGCGCGTCTATTGTTTCCCCCGGATTCGTTTCCACAATTCATTAATCGAGCGCTAAACGATTAGTCGCGTGGATTTGTTGTTCTATTAACTGGACAGAGAGGGAGCATTAACGGTGCGCGCTTACATATCAGCCGATTACTTTACGCTTATGATCGTGTACAGCTTATCGAGCGTCGACGATGATTTCCATATTGATTGCGAGCGGCAGCAAACGCATCGCCAGCCAGTGCGCGCTATCGGAAGGATGACAGACGTTGTCGAATATCGGCCATATTCTTTTTTCGTCATTCGCGCGCGTTTGTGTTCGCGAGCGCGTCCATTACTATATTAAAAGAGAGAGCTTTTTATCGCGTTGCATTTGGCAAACTATTTTTTTATCACACAAAAACCGTGTTTTCACACAGAAAAGTGGGAAGAAACATCGCGCAAATCAAATGCGAATATTATCAATATAAACAAAGTAGAAAAAAAAATCTAACATCCAGTGTGTTAAGGCGTTTCAATTTTATATAAATTTATCTTCCAACAATATTACATTTTCTACGAGTTCTCTCTCTCGGTACTTACACCGAGGTGTGACCGTTTCGCGATTGTGACAGCTAGATAATAAATCTCTATATTGTGCTCGCGCGATAATCTATCAAAAGAAACGCCGTAATGGGCTTCTCGCTCGACCGACAATGTCTGATATTTCGCGTTACGTGCCTGACATTCCCGATCGATTAACATTGCCTCCTCCCCTCTGTACACTTTCTGCGGCGCCAAGGTTCGATTGCGGGAGCGGCGTGGGCACGGTGAGAAGCACGGAGACGGTGAAGCTGAATGAGTGGAACACTCTGAGTGTCTACAGACATCGATGGGACGCCTGGATCCAGCTGAATCAGGAGAAACGGGTGGAGGGACGATCGAAGGTGAGGGCACTTCATTTTATTTCCATCAAGGCCAGACGCGACCCGGATATTATTTGCCTCTCTCACCCCCTTCTCTCTCTCTCTCTCTCTTTTCTCCCCTCGTATATGTATATATATACCGCGAGGGAGGGATTCAATGAGGAAATCGATATTCCGCGGCGAGACGTATTATCGGGATTACCGGTGAGTTTATTCGAATTCCCGAAATTCTTACAACGAGAGCGACGTTCGCGCGCGCGCTCTCTCTCTCTTTCTCTCTCCCTCGCTTCTCTCCCTCGAGACTTTCTCACGTCGTGTTTTATGTAACGTAGCAAGTGAGAAAAACACAATTTGATCGCGATAATGGTGATCTGGTTGACGCCCACGCGTAGCGGTAAATAAGCAGTTCATTTTGCTAATTAAAACTTTGTTTGAAAACATCACAGCGTCCCACGTCACAAAAGTCGACGTCTTCTCATTTTTTTTTTTTTTTTTTTTTTTTTTTTTTTTTTTTACACGGTAGGGGAGAGAAAGAGAAAACAAACGCGATAAAATATGTACGAGAGATTATTTGAAAAAATAATTGCCGCCTCGTTGCCCATGGAGTCTCACTGGTCCGAATAACATCGCGCGCGTGAAACAATGCAGTTAATATATTTTAGTTAATATATATATATATTTTTTTATCAAACGCTATTGAAACTCACGGTGTTCGCCGGCGATAAAATAAAAATCGTTTCCGTTCGACGAAAAATCCACTCTCGACGAAAAATTTAATGAACGAAGCGCGGAACCCTTCCCTCGCACATTTAAACGCAGTTGTATCTCGCCGAAACTTGGCGGAAATTTTAATGAGAGAATGTAGTACGGAAATTGAAGAAACGTTCTTCTTACATCTCGCACGCGGAGCTTCCCTCTTTTTCGAAAGAAGTATATTCCGCACGGGGCGCTTGCGCGCGAGAATTTTTGACCTTCTTTCTCTCGATATTTTTGCGCGCAAACTCGAAACTTAGTTGGCGCGGGTTTATATCGATGTGCGCTAAAACGCGTTATACAATGTTAGCTGAGAGAAACTTCGGCTTTCTTGAAAATTCTCATTTCGCCGGTAGTTGCATTAGCAGCCGCAGAAGCTTGCCGCGCCGCGTGAGAACTTCTTGTCCTATTTTCGTCGCCCTGGATATCGCAAGAAATAAGATTGTGTGTGTGTGTGTGTGTGTGTGGGTATGTGTGAACAGCGATGCCTCTCTCGAAAAGATCCTAATTTCTTATTGTCAGAACAGCATTATCGCGCCATTCGCGTGCACCCACACACGCAACGTTAATAACGGTTCTAATGTTCTTCGATAATACAAGAGAGAAAAAACTTTTTCGTAAACTGTCTATATCTATATTTGTGTGCTCGTTAATATTTACACTCAAATGTTTCCCGCATACATAATTAAATGAATAAATAAAAAAAAAACGCAACTTTGGCAGTAGCGATTAAATTAACATTGATTTATTTCGATCGTCGAGAAAACGAGAATTTGTCGGAGAATTTGCAATTAAGCGCATTCTAACAACGTGACACGAAAATAGTCCACATAAAAGTGCAAAATTTCTGAAGAAAATGCGACACGACACTAACGTAAAGAAGCTAAAACGAGAGCGGTTCGATATATCGAGACAGATGGCAGAGGGATTAAAAGAGGGAAGAACCGCACCCTGAAGCGGAGTCACGGCCGCGCCTTCTCGATCAATCCAATCGGGAAAAAAAGTCGCTCCGCTCATAAAACTTGTCCGAACACGGTATTTCCGGCAGGCCGTGTAATCGTCGTCCGTTCCGGAAAACACCTTTTTTTCCATATTAATCCGGTTTCGATCCGGTTGCTCTCACGCGCGTCCCCGAAACTTCCTGCAAAATATAGCGCGAACAACCGCATAACAAGAATAACCCAGTTCGTCGGAATGCACTTGAATAAGCCATCGCGGAAATACTCAACCGCGAGACGTGATTTTAAAAGTGAGAATTGACTGAAAGCGAAAATCTTGACAAAAGGCTTTCAGTAGTCGCGAAAATGCTTCAAAACGTTCTTTCTGAGTACAAAGTACTTAACTATATCAAAAACCGACCGCAGAGAGAGAGAGAGACAGAAATGAAAGAAAAAACCTTTTGTACTGTGTCCACTTGAGTTTTATTTATTTTTATTTATAATTGTGATTTTATTAGAAAAAGAGAGAGAGATGATAATTGTACAAAGCGCGTGCTATAATAGTTTGCGAATGTGGGAAATGTTTATTTTTCGCGGAGTAACGTTTGCGTTAATAATTTCAATAGATATGCGAGCGAAAAGGAGGAAGTGCGTGTATTGTGTGTGTTTTCTTCAAATTGTATTAATGCGCACACACGCGAGCGCGCCAGTTTTGCACAATGGCATTATTAATGTTTGCCATTAAAAACAAATGCAAATAATTATTTACGAGAGTGCGGAGAGAGAAAGAGAGGAAGAAAATTAAAACAGCGCAATTACCGGTGACTCGATGACCCAACGATGACCTCACTTATCAAATGTGATTTACGAACCACGCGTGTGCGCGTATTACAATACCAATATTTAACGATGCTCGAACACACGATTAAACATTGCATTATTTTTTTAAACATTACGTTATATATCAAAGAACAAGCATTCACGTCGTCACAATGTGATTTAATGTTTTACGACGCATCGGATGTATATTTTATTTACACAATGTTTACATGATTGGAACACAGAGAGAATTAATTAATCACCTTCGAGATTAATATATTCAATCTCATCAAGCGCTCGCGAGCGCGTGTGTGTACACATGTAAACAACGCTGCAATAGCTTCATTTGTTTCAACGAGTGAATTGAACGCACACACTCTTTCTCAAAGTGCGGCGAAAACGCGCTTTAATTAAGAGTCCGCGATTCAATTTACAATGCGCCAAGGCGTGCCGTAAGAGTAATACAAGCTTCCTTTCTGATGCAAACTCACGGTTAATGTTCTTTGATGCGTTAGGTTTTCTGTTCCGCGAGAGAGGAGAAAGAAAGAGAGAGAGAGAGAAGGAAAACAAGAGTGAATGTATATACGAATCTTATTGTTAACTAAGCAACGTTTGTTCCTTTTCTTTCTCTCTCTCTCTCTCTCTCTTCGTTTTAATCGCATTCGGCGTGCGCTTGTTGCGCACCCTTCTTCCTGCCGGGTTTTTTTTCTGTCTCTCAATTTGCTTTGCATCGCTTCTTCATGACACCGCGACGCCCGGATATTGCGCCTTGTTGTGTTGCAAATGAGATGCAGCGCCAGGGCGAAGGATTAGGAGTGTAAGCGAGACTTACATCACCTTTTTTACGCCCGTCTCGTGATAACGGATAACCTTTCAAAAGCACTCGCCGAGGACTGGATTATACTAATTTGTCAAGTTATCAAATTGATAATGTTTCCACGTAATATTGTTTTTCTGTCGTGTCGCGCGTTGTTATTACACATACATTTCATTGCCCGTCTCGTGAACAAATGAGTCTCCACTTGAAACTTCGCGAGCGTTTTCAAAGAACGCTCGCGTGAAAATTCGTCAGAATTCAACAAACGAAGAGGAAGAAGTAGATACAAATATTCTTCTTGGATAAGAAAATAAAATATTAATAACAATCGCGCGCGATGAATTGTACGACATGTATTTTTCAGAATATGACGACGACGACGAGAGATACTGAATATCAAGTACCGTCGATAAATGTCTCATCCACTTTTTCTACCGATTCTCTTTTCTTCAACGAGTCTCTCGGGCGTCCAGAATAGCGGTATGATAACGAGGAATTATCGGCTGGTTCACGACCCATCTGTTTTTCCCAGGCTAGGTTTAATTACCTTTAAAATCGGGCAGCATCGCCGGCAAATGGCTTCGCGTTTCAAGCCCACTTTATCCTAGAGTGCCATTAAGCACTCGGTGTCCTAACGACAGCGTTGTAATTAGAGAAGCCACCCCTGACCTCTCTACTATCTTCTACTATTCTCGCCAGCTCCCGTTTTCATCCTCTCTTTCTCTCTCTCTCTCTCTTTCTCTCTCTCTCTCTCACTCTCACTCTTTCTCTGTGTGAAACAGAAAGCGAAAAACTAGAACAAAATCGGTCAGCAAAGCTTGGGCGACGATCTCGTTGTCTTTGATTCCGACTCGAGAAAGTTTTTCGAGAATTCGAGAGGAGCGACGAGAAAACAGCCTGTGCATATGATCGCGCGCGTTTTGCGCGCACTCGAATATAAAATGCGCGATAAAACGACGTTATGTATTGGCTGACAATGGGCATAGTTTGTCGTACGATGCGCGCGCGCGGCAGGGAATGCGAAAATAGCACGGATTGCAGGAGATACGGAAGAATTTTCTATTTCGCGTCGCTTGTCGCGCGTCGTTTTATCTCTTTTGAAATAACCGTTGTAGTTCCGTCCAAGTTTTAATTTTCAATTTACTCGTTTCGCAACTATGACTTCTTACTTCGCGGTGCAAACATTTGATTAGTTTTTTCAAAAAAAAAAAAAAAACATTTCATATAAGCAAAAATGTTAAAGTTCTTTTCTCCGCGTAAAGAAAGAGATAGAGAGAAAGAGAGAGCACAATGAAATAATTAACTTGCATAAATACTCCATGACTGATCGCGAAACAATTCAAACACCCAAGTCTCGGAAATATCTTTCACACGTGATGTAACAATATTTGTACTGCTGTTATATCGCTGTCCCCCGGAAATATTTAACGGAGATGAAGCGTAGCCCCCGGTGTGTGCGGGGGCTTATACGTGTCGAATGGAATAATTTCATGCATTAATCAGACAGTCGCAATTGCGCTGTGCGCAGCTGCATACGTGTAACCAGAGAATTCCGGCTTCAATTGCAGGGCTTGTTCTCGAGAATTACGTTCCGCGAGCCGCTCTTCGTCGGCGGTCCCGGAAACACGACCGGTTTGGAGCGACTTCCGGTGAGGACCGGATTTAAGGGCTGCATCCGGCATTTGGAGGCGAACGAGCACCACTATCGCTTCCCGTTGGCTCCGCAAGGCGATGCCGCGAATGGATTCGACGTCGGTGAGTACAGAGAGTATTCGTAGCGTAACATCCGGTCTTTCTCTCCGGAATTCGGTTCGGTATAATCGCAAGCAACTCTCCCCAGTGATCGGATTTTAAGCTCTCTCGTACGGAAATTGAATTGCCGCGGCAATCTCAACGATTTTATGAACACGCTCGTGTTTTATATTTGACATAATTTTAGTTTAAAAATACGATTTATAATTTTTACGATTTAATTTATTTTGAAAAATTATATATACAAAAATTATATATACATCTTCATATATTTTTATTTAAAAGCACAAAAGAGAGATTAATATAAATCCTTGGCGTTGGCTATTTATCAATATAGATTTTTCGCGTTTACAAGACACGTGAAATATATACTCGGAGCGCGGAAAGCCGTTGCGGTGTAATAAAACGTATTGGATTTTAATTGGCAATATATCTCTCTTTCTCCCCAAGTTCAATACGAAACTCGTTCGCGACGCGGCGGTTCAGCTAATTACAGTTGTATTCCTCGGCGAGTTAAGTGGCGAGATGCGCGTCCGGGGTGTTTCGGTGTAACTTGGGGAATTCGCTTCTCGGCTCAGAAAAAAAAAAAAAAAAAAAAAAAAATCGAGCGGGCGTCGGAGGATTTGCCGACTAAATTCATGTGACACCTGTTGTCCGTTTGCCGATATAGAGCTGTTAATTCGGTCACCCGGTAGCAGCTTGTCGTATTTCGCGCGGCCACGGCGCGGTTGTAAGGCAAGCTAATTAGAGTTTATAGTTATTAATTGTTTCCAATATTTCAGCGCTGATTCCGCGTCAGCTTAAACAACTGTCGCCGCGATGGAAAACATAAATAATAATAATAATAATAATAATTCTGCTCGCGCGAGTCGCTTTATTATTTAGTAAATTTAGTTGTCGGTAGATGCGCGCGCGTTAATAAACGACGCGCCGACGGTTTTGCGTTAATGTCGTTTGTTCTCTTTTGCAGCGACGTACTTTATCACGCGACGAAATTCGCGTGTCGTATTGTCACGCGTATACGTCAAATCGTTTTTAAAACACATGAAAAAAAAAAAAATTTTTTTTCTATTCGACAAAGATATTCCTCACCTATTCTGGGGTAAAAAGAACGAATTTAATATGTGGAATAGTTGAATGGCGATGCTTGTCATGTCGATGCTGGAATTTTATCGGCAGATATTGTATTTTATTAAATTTCGGAATAGCATCGCGCGCATAAATGTCTGTGTACGTAAACACACAATTCGCAGAGAGTATAATATAAAAATAATATGAAATTTTCTCTTTCTTTCTCTCTACGAGGAGAGGAGGACGATGAAATAACGTGCATCGAAATGTTTTTTAAAGACTGACTAAAATCAGAGATAAATAGAAACACTGACTGTGTCTTCTATACATGCATCTATATGTATATACGTGCATATAGAAGAGACAGTAAAACAAAATTCGACAGCCATAAATTGAAAAGAAATATTTGATACTTGACACAATATTGTAAAACCTTTCAATTCGAATTCATAACAATTTTGTTGAGACTTAATAATAATTTTTAAAACGGAGAACGGGGACAACTTGTCAAGTGCAAAACAATTTTACGTGACTGTTTATTTTTTTATTTAATGTGTAGAATTACTTTCGTTTTTTACTTATGTGTACTTGCTTTTTTTATAAAGTATTATTTTCTACTTTAATGATAAAAATTAATGAAAAAAACTGTTAAACTTTTGCAAATGGCTATTATTTTAGGGAGTAACAGTTTTTATTTAATTCCCTTCGAGATTTGTATTGCGATCGCGGGCATAATAACACAGATTCAAACAGGCGTTGTGTGTTTTGTAGAATTGTTTTATTTTCACTTTAAACACTATTTTTTTTCCTCACAACGAGCAATACATACAGTATTTTCGCATATGTATGCGCAGAGCTGAACTATTCCGTGCGGCTTCAAATTTTTTTTGGGATTTATCGATTGTTGAACTTGTTTGGCTGGCATAAAAAAAAAACTCTCTCCCTGGAACTGCCCGGTGCGTGGCAGCGACAGACACGCCCTGTTTAATTACATCGGAAACGATACGATCGCGAACTATCGTTCGCGAAGGGGAGAAACTCACGTGCGGCGGGGAACAAGACTATGATTATCGCAAGTAATTATCATCGTTATCGTTAGCGGAGTGTTGGTAATTAATTGTCAACATTTGGGGCGGGAAGTCGTGTGTGGGGCCCGGCGATGCAACAGCTGCTTCGCATCAATTATCTCTGAGTAATGGACGTCAGTCTGGTATTTATATCACGATGCGCGACCGAGCGAATGTTATCTCTATTTTGTAGCATCGAGCTCTCGCGCGCCATTGTTCATAATGTGCGCGGAACATAATTTAGATATTAGTATTTGGTCATAATTGCGTAACGGAGATTTGTTGTTATTATTATTAATGTCGATACAACAATAGACCAATGCGCACGTGGCAAAAGCAAAGTTTATTTTTCAATTAAAAACTAAAAAAACAAAAAAAAGAACGTATACAAGCGCGAACTAACTTCATGCGATTTGTTTTAGCGTTAAAATCGAGTGCGACAAACAATCCCGCATAAATGTAGTTTGTTCACAAATTGGTTGAAGCGCATTTTCGAAACGTACTCTCGATTATAAACCGATTAATTCGTCAAATATCGCACGCGCGGAGTGCGCTCTTCAACGGCGTATTAATTATCAAAGGTTAATCGAGGTCGATTATGCAAATTTGCAAAGAACGAAATTACCATGAATATAAACCCCGTTTTTATTTACCATTCGTACGTGCGTAAACACTACTGCGTGTAATTACTATTGTCATTTTACAGATATGTTGATATTCGCGTAATAATATTTGTATTTGTTTTAGTTATTAGATTTATATTAGACGTCTTGTTTATAGATAGTGAAATGTGCAATAACACAACTCTGAACAGATCGCAAATTGCGAGAGTGATGTGTGGGATTTCATGAATTTTGTGTTGGCAAATGATCTCGGTGACACATTTGAAATGTTAATTAACGAAATATAAATTATTTACGCTCGCTCTGTTTTGTTTTTGGTTTTTGTGAAACCATCATCGAGATCATCGCGTTGCAATGACGTCGCGTGAAATAGATGAGACGAGTCGAATTCGAAAGTTACTTTTCGCGTTACTTTTCTTCGATTCGGTCTACGTTTGTCGTAGAACACAAACCCCATGAAAAGATAACACCCGTTAGATTGGAAAACTTCGACTCGCGAACTTTGAACGGCATTGCGCGCAAAACGAATAACTCCGGTAAAAAAAAAAAAAAAAAAAAAATTCTTCTCTTCTGGAGCTGAGATTTTCGAAGGAAAAAGTTCGTCTCGCATCTTTGCAGTTCACTAAATTATCGGGCGCGCTTAAACAATTTATTATTTGTATTGTCACTGTGCGCAATCGCGGAATTGTCGGAACCTAACCCGACTTTAATTAACGGCTCTCAATTTTTGTTCCCTTCTTTGTTGCACAAGCCATTGTCACGTAGAGACAATGGCTTTAGATTTTTTTACAGACCTCCGTTTTTTAAAAACGCTGGTCGCGAAAACAATAATTTCGTAGCGGCGACGAAGCTGCTTCGAACGATGGGAACACCGATGGTAACCGCTGACACAAAAGTACACACGGCATTAAATACGTACACGTATGTATCTCGCAAAACCAGCGGGGAAAATCGCGTATTTCCGGCCCGTAAAGTTATATCGCGAGAAATCGTTACGCAAATACAATCTCTCGCGTAACGAAAGAAAAAAAAATAAAACAAAGAAAAATGTAATCCCGTGTCAGTGCTCGCGCGCGCGCTAAATGATATCGTCGAAAATACAATGAGACGGAAGAGAGAAACTGATACTTCTCTCCGCTCCGATAAATCCGAACCGCGTCTGTCGAAGTCGCGGTTTTATTGGTTTTATCTCGCGCGCAGTCGAATCGCAGTCACGACGACGACGACGACGACGACGACGACTCTCTGCCGACTCCGGGATTCTGACTTTGACTTCTCCCCCGCCTGTCCCCCTACTCGATGTAACTCCTGATTTCGCGATCCGCGTCGGAACTTTTATTAAATCGCCTGATTTATTGTCGTTCCAGAAGAGTGCACGGCCGACAGGTGCAGCAAGGTGCCGTGTTCCCACGGTGGAAAATGCCTGACTACCGGGGGCGACACGGCTGTCTGTCTTTGCCCGCTTGGCTTCACGGGCGATCTCTGCGAGACCCGGGTGGACCTGCAGGTAATCGAATCCATTTCCGTGGAATTATAACACACGAGCACCTAGACGAGCTCTCGCACACCGGGAGATAAACTTGTGCGAAACTTGACGGTAACATGAAACTCTCTCGCAAAATGTCTCTTCCGTGCGAAATTTGTAGTACTAATTTAGTGCGTAATTTTAGTACTAATTAACATAAAACTGGAGCGCAATGGGAAATGCTTATCGGCATTTGCGACAGCGGAGTTTTCCTCTTGCGAATCTTTTAATATGAAATATAATATTTTGAAAATGCATCTGTTAAATATATTTTAAAGCAATATATTAATCTTTTTTTTAAAGAAAACTTGTTTCTGAAAGAACAATATAATTTTTCAAGTTTTGTGCTGAGGTTTGAACGTGCGAGTAAATTGTTGCACAACTCACGTCCGCCGACGATATGTTATTGGAATTTTACGTGAAATTAAATTTAAAAAAAAAGAGAAGTGTTTTATATGTAGTTTTGTGATCGAGATGTGTTATTACCATAAAAATTACATTTGGGATTTCCAATATTTTTGTTGAAGAAACAGGTGTTTTCTCAGATCGATTCTTGCATAAAATGCCTTTCCTGCCCACATTAGCGTCGCGTGTTATAAAAAAAAATCTGTCCTGAAAATGCACATTCCGCCGTGCCAATGTTGCGAAACACACACTTGCGAAACGCAGGGAATCGGTCGCGTCAGAACGGCCGTTTTCTGTAAATGACACGTTTTTATCCTCGGATTTAAGCGTGGACGATTGCGAGTAATTAACGTTCACGCTGCTAACAGGGCGGCTTAAATAAATAAAAGGACAATAATTTGCGCGTCGATCTATGTAAATACTCGTGTGCGCATGTGTGGAAAATATTGTGAATCGAGGTATGAGCATTGAAATTCTCCCTATTTATAAGCGGGACGAACTTAATGGAGCGAACGCGGTCACCGCCCGCCGGAAGTCACCGTATGCGGTTCGCCCCCGCGTGTATGCGCCGTTTGCTCGCTGATTATGCACGGTTATAGACGATATATCGACCGCGGAAGCAGCGGAGAGCAACGGGGAGAGAGGAGGAGTTACATTCGGGCCGTTCCAATGAAATTGATATCGGCATTCGACCGATATTACTTCCGGCGCGACGCGAAATGACACCGGAGGCTGAAGCGTAAAAGATGCGTTCACATGCATCAGCGACGACGACTTGTTAGTGCCGCATCAGGTGCTTCGCCTTCGGTGCCAGCGGGGCCCGTTTGCTCGGGTTTTTCCTAACGGAAGTTGGAATTCTCACTTTGTTTCGCCCGTTGATTCCGAACGTACATTCAACACCGAATCGCGCTTTCTGTTCGGCGAATAATCTAGAAAAAAGGGAAAACAAAAGAAAAACGCGCGCGTTTTACAAATATTAAATTTTTAAAACTCTTTACATATACGGCGTTAATTGAAAATGATGTTTAACGCTCGCGTGTAAAAAAGTCTGGATATTATTCTTGTGTCATAATAAACGCAGTTTCAAACGCGTAATATTATATTTACGATACGAGGTTTAGATTTGTTGAAGCTATTAACTTTTCATGCACATCTCGTTTCCGGTTTTGAATTTATATTCATGAATTAATTTTACTAATTTAATTAACGTAACTTTTGCGTGTTTAACTCCCTATAACGTTCTGCTAACGATGATCGCGATTTGAAGCGCGTTGAAAATTGACTTTATTCCGCACCAAATGCAACGCGGAAAAGGACTTTCGGTAAAGAAATATATATTCTTCGCGAGGACGATATTCGTCGCTGCATTTCCGATCTCGAAATCCGAGCATAACTAGCCGGAGAAACGACCATAAAGGGCTCGAGTTAACGAGTATTACTTCAAACTCGAAACTCGTTCGCGAACTTGGGTCCCGTGCCCCGGAGTTTAATTCCATTAACGTGCAGGCGGAAGAGATATAGCCCGCAATAACCAAACGTCGTCGGTGATATCGGCGTAATTTACGGAAGGGGGAACGAGTATTTTTTTTTTTTGTTTGCGGGCATCCGCGAAAGAGACGCGTCGCCGTCGTCCGCGAAATAAAACTCTAACGCCGAAGTAAAACTGTTTGAGACGAAGAAACAGTTCGAAATGGCTACGTGCTTTTACCGTAAGAAATGCGCGCGACACATTTTATTGGCTCATTTCGATGCAAGACGAGAAAGGTAATGTTCCTTCCAATTCCGACGTAAATAAATATCCGGTGAATTTCTCTCTCCGACCTGCTATTAGATTACTGTTAGATCGAAATGAACGCGAAAAAGCGAGAAAAATAAACGTCGGTTTTTTTTTCTTTGTTAAATTTAATTATTGCAACTCAGAATGTATGTGCACATTTGCGAGAGTTCGCGCGGTGTTTTCTAAAACGAGAAATGCGCGCAAGGTGCATTTTCCAAGGAATTACATAACGCGTTGCGTTATTCTTACGTTATTCTTTGACGTGAAAAATTACGCAAATGGAGAAAAAAAAGAAAAAGATCTAATGTAACAAAAAAAAAAAAAATCAATCGTAAAGGATTATCTTATCGACTTTTTCGACGCTCGTGTAACGACTTGCAATTATTCACACGTCATATCCTCTCCTTGCATTTTTACCAGGATTATTTTCGTATTAAAATTCGTTTCCCGATAACGCAGTAAAACGAGATGTGGCTCTCAAAAATGCAATAACGGTATGACGCATGTAATTTTAATGCCATTACGAATGCAACAAACTGTAAATCTTTTGATGATCATATCGTATTATTAGACGTGCACTCTTTTACATGTAATTGCATATAAATTCAAATCATCAACCGCGCCCTCATTACCATCCTCACAAATCAATTCGTGAGTCATTATTAACAATATCTAGGCGTCACTAAAAATAAATACGACATCGTGTCATTTAATTTCATTTAAGATTGCATGTCGCGCTGAAATACGCTAATTGACTTAAAATTGCGAATACACACACACTTATGTGATGAGCGAAAAATCATTTTTCTCGAAATCGATAGAATCCACGATGAGTTTGTACGCCGTCGGAAAGTTCGAACGACGTGTGCGTCGCGCGGAAACGCGGTGAAACGGTGTGTTTTACCCCTTCGCTATTGCAAGAACGGCCGTAAGTGCTCGCGAAATTATTTCTATAGCTATTACTGAGAAGAAACACTATAGTCGCCGTAACTTCGTACGTGGGTGAGCTCTGATACGCAAGTAAAACCTATATAATAATACGTGTCGTAAACACGCTTACATTGAGACGTTGTTCGAAAGACCAGCTTCGGTAGCGAAAGGGTTAGTAGTGTTTCATGTTGCTCTTAAGAGCCGACGTGCGACAAGAATGCATTGTGTGTGCGGTCGATAATGAGACTCGATAGTATACGCGCGGCGCGTGAAGACGATCTCGTAAACCACTCGCGAATCTATAATCGACGATGTTTCGTGCGAGCAGAAGAGAGCGCCGTGAACATCAGGACCGACATAAGCCGGGCAGAAGGACGATGTCGTAAAAGGTGAGAAAGGGTGTTCCCCGAGGGATCTTAGGAGTTGCTGGTCTTTCGCATAATACAAGGTTATTTTTCTCTCTCTCTTTCTCTCTCTCTCTCTCTCTTCCCGACTCCGCTCCCGCGGAAGCTCCTTATCACCGGTACGTAGCTTTTACGTGGCGGGGAAAACGAAAGGAGGCCAAACGAGCGCGCATAGGTGTCGCACGTAGGGAAGGGAAGGATAAAAATTTCCCTTAAAAGGAGCGTATCGCGCGCTCACTTAACAGCCGCCGACGTCGGAGTTTCCGTTCCGTTCTGTCGTAATTAATTTATGACCAGTCTTACGCGCCGTCCCCGTTGAATTTTCCGCGCGGACACTCCCCTTTCGTCGTCTTCGCTTCTTTGAGTCTTCAAATTTTGTCGTGTCGTGACGAAAAGTACATCGGAGGGCAGTTTGAGTGCAAACAGAATTGAACTTCGAAGCAAAAAAAGAAAAATAGACAAAAGATTATATCCGTAATGTGATTTGTGTGTAATGGATACTCGTAACTTGGAAAAGTACGTTTTTTCTCGGCAAAAATACTGAGATGCGAGCGACTGTCGAATTGTCGTGATTAAGGAAAAAGAGAGTTTTATCGGGTTTCAGAAACATGTAACAAATCTTTATTAAAACAAAAACAAAAAAAAAAGGAACAATTTCAAGCAGACTGCATTTCGAAAGAATTTCTCTCGGTGCGTTTCTTTTTACGTTCTCAAAAATCTAGTAGAGAATTTTCTTCTACTGAAAATAATTTGAATTTCTTCGTCTTGATGCGCAAGAGTCTCTTTCTTCCTCAAAGCTTTCATTTATTTCTTCGGATTTTACCGAGAGGGAAATATATTTTTCCAGAATAAAAAAAAAAAAAAAAAAAAAACGCTCGGGAGGGACAGACGTGTTAAGCTTTCTGTGCTCGCTTGTATTATACTCTGATTCAATATTTAAGATTCGTGCAGAAAGAATCGTGCGTGTTTCGAGCTGCCTCGAGCTTTACATGTTACATATATTTGGTACATCTTTAATGCGAGTTTATTCTCCGTCAAAACGGAGGTGTTACTACGCGGGGGAAGAATCGAACCGGTATAAATAAAAATCATTTTTCGAACGCTATTTTGCGCTCGTCTCGCACGTATTTCCCCGTTTCGTAAATAGATGTGCGCACGTTGACGTTTTTCCACTCGCGAAACGTCTCGGGGCAATATAATTTCGAGGCGCGAAGCGAACGGGCGTGCGTTGCTCCTTCCGCGCTTTATCTCGCGAGATAACCGATGTGCAAACAATTACCAGGCGGGTCTCATTAAGGCGGAAGCAAGCTTGCTTCGACCTCTCTTATTGCTCTTAAGGTTAGGTATATTGCTCTTGAATGCAGAGCCATATCAAAGATTATCCGAGACAGTGACATACGACGTATTTGCATTTCGATTTTACAAAGAGCGCGCAAAATCCCGCCGACGTAAATTAAATAACAACAGCTGTTGCACACGAGAGAGAAAGAAAGAGAGAGTTTTCCTTATACTTTATGCACAACGAGCGAAAAAAATTACCGTTCTTGCATGGGAAAAACGCGAGAGACCGAACGTAAGCACCTGTGCAATAATAAGAATAATAAGAAGTAACATCTACGTATATTGCCTACATATATCAACGGAAAGAGAGACCCTCAGAATGATTTTGAGCGAAGAAACACAATTACGTGTTCATCTTGAACGCGAGAAGAGAAATCTTTACTTGCCCACAGAGACGTGGAATAAAGAGAAAATATCATTTTTTTTTGCGAAGAAAAAAGCAACACGCACGTTTTAATTGAAAACAACTTTTAATTAAAACCAACGTTTCCGCATAATTTCACGTGCGCGCAATTTGCAAAAATGTTATTCTTTATTTTAATTGAAAACGGAGCTCCTTTTGGTTTTAGATTATCGAATTAAGGAATGAATATAAAGACGTTTCTCTCGTCGAATTGAATGGTAAACATTTTTACGCGAACGAGAAAACGAAAATGTTTCGTGCGTCACTTCGGCTAAAAAAAAAAAAACTAAATTGAATGCAAAGTGAGAGACACGAGATACACGGCGCGCTAAATATATACTCGTTTCACTGGCGCTCTCGAAAGGGCGCGCACGAGGGGAAGCTAGGGATGTAACGAATGCGAGGGCGGCTCATTCGGCGTTAGCCCAATGGCGGGCGATTAAAGAGACGTGTGCGGCAAAAAGCGCGGGGCGAAATGCATTTCGTTCCGGTAACGACATTTCCATGCAATCTCAGACCGCACGGTGTTTTATTTCCCGCAGGTTCCATCCTTCAACGGATCCTCTTACCTACGTTATCCGGGATTGGCGGACACGTCGCTGTCGTGGCTGGAATTGTCCGTCACGTTAAAACCGACCGCGCCGGACGGTGTGATACTGTACAACGGCCATCACAGCGACGCCACCGGTGACTTTATTGCGCTCTATCTCTCCTCGGGCCACGTGCAGTTCACCTACGACCTCGGAACAGGACCTGCCACTTTGAGGTAAGCCGATGGCCCTCGACCAACTTCTGCGAAGCGAAGCAGGGCGAGCGCGACCTAACATCCAGTTACCCCAGCTAGCTAGCTCGAGGTGACAATCCGCCCTCGAGCCAGAGTTTGTTTCGTGGTAGACGTTGCAACTCTCTCGTCGCGCTCGACTCCGTATCGCGCAAACCTAACCATTTCTCTCTGCGTTTGCTCGTCGGGGGCGACGGAGCGCTAATTGCATCGTTTGCGTCAGACAATCTGCGTTAATTAAACCGACATGCGTGTCGATATTGCGCGCAAAGCGCTCACGTTTCTTTCTTTTTTGTTTTTTTTGGGGGGGGAGGGGAAGGAGTTACTCTTTTGCGAAGAGAGAACGGAATGTTAATGCGCGCTGCTAATGCTGATTGTTGATTTTAATTGGTTGCGTTAATTAACAGTGAATACCTATTATTTGGTAAAACTAATCGAAAGCTGTGATCGTTCTCTTGGATAAATAACGAAAATGTTTAGCAAAAGAGACTGTAAATCGATCCTATTTTTGCTATTTTAACATTATTTTTGATTTTCTCAATTTAATATTATGTACGCGTGTTACTTTGTATATTTAATATCGTGAAATATTTAACATCGAGTATATTACAATTATTTGACATTTTAAAACTAGATACCAGTGTTATGTAAAACTTCACATCGTGAGAATTTTTCTGCTAACATTTCTCGTGAAACGCGACTTGTTAATGAACGTCGGCGCGAGTAATCGGATTGTTTAAATTAATTTAATTTGTCGCAAACAATTAACATCGCGACTAAGATTATCGTTAAATAAACCTGTGCGAAAACCTGTGAGTCTTTTTCATTATAATTATACTGCCAGTGTTAAGCAAACATGCTTCTAATGATTACACACATATATCCACTCTGTTTGCGCGAATATTTTAAAAAGCAGGATGTTCCCTAAAATATGAGTTTATTATTCCTATATATTGTGAGTTTTATACTAATTAAAAGTTTATTACGTTAATATAATTAAATTGCACAATAGCTTACAATTATCTTAACGCATATTTTATACATGTACTTGCTCGCGGAGAATATTCTTTTGGAAGATGTAATGAAGTTTTGTGAAATACCCTTCGTATATTCATATTTCCGACGGCTTGAATATCCGCCGACTACTACTTTCTGTTCGGTGTTGAATGAAATCTGAATATTGGAAAAAACATCCGCGCGTGCTTTTCAGCGATAAAATAATAAATAAAATATTTTAAGCAATCTGATAATGTATCCGAAAGAAAGCCAAATATTATTTTATTGTAGCGTTGATACATTCGCGCTAAATAAACATGATACACATGCACTTAATACGTTTCGCGATATATTGCATAAACATATACATCATTCCGTTTATTGATATTTCTGACGGATTTTAAAATATACAGTAATTATTGTGATATTCTAGCAACCGGACGATTTTCGCGCACAGGAGCGTTTCATACATACACCCACGTCCTATCCAACTATTTAGTTCCGCTAAATAACGTATAAATCTCACGTGGAAATGCCTCTTGGCCGAATAAAAAGCGACCACCGCGAAAACGTCGGCGTAAAAAAAAAACGCCGCGTTTATTACGCGCGCCATTAAACAGGGATATTTAAGCCCGGGAAGGTCTGGGAAAAAAAAAAAAAAAACAGTTAACAAGCCTCCAAGTTCCGCTCGCGCCGTATCTTTTATCATAATTGCGCGCCGGGCGAAAAGTTCAATATGAAAATTTCCGACTCTATCTCGCTTCTTTTATTAATTAGCAATTTACTTTCCCGCCTGCAATCACACAGATCTTTTCTTTTCTCGCGCGATTCGACATTAATTATGCGAGAATTTCTTCCGCCTCCGAGTTCGAAAGAGTGCCCAGGTCCTTTCTTTCTTCTTCCGCGAGAAAGGAAATTCATTGTTCCGTGCGAAGCGCGTCTACGCGCGTCTCGACTTCGCGAAATTCAAATTGAATGGTGCATAAAAGAATGGCGAACGCGCGCGCTAGCTCGCGCCAAGTTTCCGCGCGCGTTGTTGAATGTGCGCGCGAATTTTCATTCCCGGATGAGCCGCGAAGAAAATTTACGGGAAACAAGATTGGCGCGGTTTTCCCCGGGCGTCACTTGAGAAATCAAATCAATGAAGCTTCTGTCAATATCGAGTTAACGTCGATTATAATTGTAGACGCGACGAAAGAGAGAGAAGGAAGAAAGGCGAAAGAGAGCGACCGCGTTAATTGCTTGGCGCGGACACGGCGAAGGTGACGTTTCAATTTCCCGAAGCGCAAACCTCATTTTCGCGGTTTTTTTTTTTACACAGATGCGCTAACGTGTTTTCGCGAACGCTTTATTTCGACGGAAGTATCGTCGTTTTCCGGACGAAATGGTTTTTTTTTTTTGGCGATCCAATGTTAGATATTCTACAGAAAAAAAGCAAACTGCGCAAAAATACGATACCCGGCGAAATTGCAATGCAACCGCAAGTGATTTTTTTTGCGCAAAACAAAATAAGTAGAAAATATAAAATGGATGTGTGCGCGCGTATACCTTCGCGTGCATATAACTCTGTTTTTTTTTTCGAAAAAAAAAAAAAATCAAATTGTCCGGAAAAATCCGGAAGAAAATAATACATGTTCTGCTCTCATTTTCGTCGCCCTCGACGCTCGGAATACTCTTGAAGAACTTTGCGTCATACCTCGTCAAGTCGGAAAGAGTCATATTGTCTCTCATATTGTGCTTCACGTTCTTTTGTTCGGAATTCTTGCGACATGCGAGGAAGATAGCGGAAGATTAGAGTAAAATACGTTCGCGATCTATAAAGATGCGCGCACGCATAATAATATAATTATAAAAATTAGAACATCGCGAGAATTTTAAATATTAGGAGAAATACTTAAATTTATTATTTTTATTTTAATCGCATCGCATTTTGTTCAAACGCGGGCGGAGACTTAACAAAAAGAAAACCACATTCAAAAAGAACGAAAATACCGAAAATAAAAAGAAAACTCTGAAAAAATAAGAAACTGCTTTCGCTCGGAAGTTGTAACTTCGTATCGAACAAAACAATCAGAGATTATTTCGCGGAGGCTTTTCGGAATAAATAAAAACGTAGCTTTCCAAAGGAAATTTTTAAATTAAAGTGCAGAATGATATTTTCACGCTTTTTTAGCATGTTTTTTTTTTATTGCAGTCACATAGTTCCTTCAGCTCTTTACTAAAATGAATCAAAGCGGCCCGAAAAATGGGTCAGCGCCAACAGGAAACTGCACTTTATCATGTAACTCACAAACGTACGGATTTATACCTATCTAATTAGGAAACTTCCCTCTGCCTTCCCTTTTCTCTCTCTCTCTCTCTCTCTCTTTAGCAAAATTCCTGCAAAATACCCTGCGGCCTCTCAGAGGTTAATGATGTTGCATTTTGAGTGCACGCTATCTGCATCATCGTTTCAGAAGCGAGAATCCGGTTCGTCTCGGCGAGTGGATCGAAGTTCGGGTCTCCAGGACGGGTCGTTTGGCGAGCCTGGAAGTTGAGGACGAACCGGCTCAGGAAATCCTGGCGCCCGGGGCGTTCACGCAATTATCCTTGCCGTTGAATCTCTATTTGGGCGGCGCGCCGTCGTCCGACATGTACTCGCCGAAGATGAAAACTACGGCCAGCTTCGCCGGCTGCATTCAGACGATCGTGCTGAATAATCGCGAGGTAAGAACCAGCCGGGGAGATTATACGGAGAGAGAAGCTGTGCGCCCCCAAGTTACGCGGTAGATAATGCTCAACCCGCTCGGAAACGCCTCGGAATTCGGAGTCTTTGCCGGGCTGGCGGATAAGACGTTGAAACTCCCCATTTGAATTGCCCCGAATTTGAATCCTCTGTCATCACTTCCGCCGTTTTATAAGAGATGAGAAATAGATTTGAGACGAGAAGTAGATGCAATCTACATGCGCTAATTACAAGGACCTAAGTAAATAACGACGAATTAGACGCGCCGGGAAAATTGGACGAGGGGAAAACTGTAGTAGTTTGTTAAGTAAAATATATTGTGCGAGAGATATCAAAACTTTGCGCAAATCGAAAATATAAATTAGTCCGTATTTATTTTTCGAGATTATTCTTTCTTTCGTGTTTGTAAAACTGAAAAGAAAAATCTCTCGTAATTTTGTTCTATAAACTAACGAGAAAAATTTATTTTTCCTCCCGTTTCTTCTATATTTTTAGGTGAATTTGCTGCAAGTTGTCACGGTACGTTATTGTTCCCATTTGTTTGTTACGCTATATCGCCGGTATGATTTGTGTTGCAGGTGGGAATACTGGCCGAGGCGCTGGGCGGAATGAACGTGGGCAATTGCGGACACGCGTGCGAGGCCAGGCCTTGCGGCGACGCGGAGTGCCGACCGGTTCGCGAGCGATTTACCTGTCGATGCCGTCCAGGTGTCCCGCATCCCTGCCCGGCGACGGACGATTACACGCCGTTGGTTTCGCCGCCGGCAAAATCCACCGACGGCGTGACGTCTGTGAAATATGAGAGAGCCGTGCCGAGCTTCACCGGGAGCGAGAGCTATCTGCATTACAACGACGCTGACACGATGAAAAGGTACATCGCGTTGTCTCGTTAAAAGCCGCGAATAACATACATGGAATTACTTTGACTCTAGAATTTTTTTCTCGATGTTACTGGGATAAATAATTTACGCGAACGTCTATCGGGGCGTGTTTTCTATATCACGTTACGTTCTCGGTACACGTTGCGGTGAGCCGCGTTTTTGCAACTTAAAAATTCTGGCTCGCCCACATCAACGCTCTGTAACGAGCGGAAAAATAATCGGCAACATGCAAAAGTTTAGTAAAAAAAAAAGAAAAAAAGCGGCGTTTGAAAAGCCGAGCGAGGCGGTAAAGGGCGGTACAGGGTTGCACGTTGTGCTACACAATCGCTCCTTGACCCGCTTTAATCACGCGCGTTTATTGAGCGTCGCGCCGCGCATACACACCGACGAGAGAGACAGAGATCTGAAGAGAAATAGAATTCATATTTTGTTGGCAACTTTATTCTGAAAATAATAATTGCACAATGAAGCACAAAGAGAGCATTCTCTCTCGTTACCGCGTATTAGTCACGCAATTATTAAATGTTTTCGGTAGAGATAAAGTTGATAAAATAAAAAACGTCCTTACTTTTTCCCTTGCCTTCCTTCTTTTGTTATTTTTTTCTTTTATAATAATTATAGTTTTATAGACGATATTGGTTTCTCTCTCGTCTCGTGAACGTTTAATATTTGATGTTTTTAAAAACTTAATCTTTCAAAGAACGCTTTGTAGTTCAAGTTGTAAAAAAATATGGCAGTGTAAACATTTAAAAATCTCATTTGATTTGTTAAAGGTCAGATACCGAATTTGCAAATTAATTTTTTTGTATTCTCCTCACATCGTGCGCCAACACCACTGATATCTTCTTGTTACATTGCTGTTTATTGCACTTGTCGACGTTTGCAGGATAATCAGCTACAAGGTAGACATCAACATGAGATTCCGTGCCAGCAGCAGCAGCGGTCTGCTGCTGTGGAGCGGCCGCCAATCAGATCCCCAGGAACAAAGGGACGAGAACGACGACTTCCTCGCCCTCGGTCTGGATCATGGTTACCTCACTCTCGCGTATAATTTGGGTTCCGGGGAAGCCGTGCTACGGTATAATCTGACGCGATTGGATGACGATCTGTGGCATCGTATCAGGGCCGTTAGGTGAGAACAAACACTTCACGCGCTTCGTTACCCGATCCCAATCCCTTCCACGTGCCCGCCGCCTGTATTTTCGTGCCGTTTACCTCTTTTAAACGATGTATCGATCGATCGAGAGAGAAACGTAAAATTTCAACGTTCTCTCACAAATGCAGAGGGAAAAAATTAAATGTTTTTTTGCAAGTATTTAACAAAACATTTGGATAGTCGACGCTATTTCCGGTGAAAATTCTATACGAAGGAATATTTGACGAACGTATTCAATATATATTAATCCGCGTCTGTATATTTAGTCTCAAAAGCGAATAAAGGCGAAATAATATCCAATATCTATCTTTCGCTTCTGGAGCGAAACTCGCTTCTTATTAAAAATAACGTAAAGAAAAATGTTCGTTCTATCTCACGTTAGAAATGGATTACGGTAATAAATAACGTTGATTTTTCTAGGAACGAGCAATGGGCGTCTCTCGTAATAGATAGTGGTACCGGTGTCTCAGCGTCTTCCCCGGGGCAACTGAGGCAATTGAACACTGATACCGGTCTTTACGTTGGTAAGCGCGTAACAGACATAACAACAAAATCAATACTTTGTTGTAGATTGCAATTTTGTCGCACTATTGTTTTTTTTTTTTTTTGTTTTGTTTTGTTTTGTTTCGAGAACGTAAAAATCTTATAAGCTTTTATAAAATTGTATTTTTTTCGTTATATATATATATATATATTAAAAATAGAAACACTGTTGATAAAATCTTGCAAAAATGCTATCAGAGAGACAACGAAAATAGTAGAAACGCATCGCGCTACGCGGTCATTAACGTAATGATATCGTATCTCTGCGCGAGACCAACACTTTTCACACGGAGATCCGATTTGTTTTCTTGTTTCGAAGGCGGTGCACCGGACGTCGTGAGGACAACGGGCGGCAGGTACACAAAAGGCATCGTGGGTTGCATCAGCGACCTCGTGCTCGACTCGGACTTTTCCGTCGCCCTGTCGTCGCCAGCGCAGGCGACCAACACGCATTCGTGCATCCCCTGAAAGGAAGATACCCGTGCCGTCCGACGTCAGGTGGTGTTGTCGGGTCCATCCCGAAGCTAGGATATATATATAAAAAAAAGAATTTACGAGTAAAACACGTATCTTTCACACGAAGCCGCGGCGCGACGCAAGAGCCCGCGGACGGAGTGTGTCTCACCGCAAGAAAGTGCATCTGTGTTGTCTCACGTGCATTTTACACACACGCACACACACGGCGGCCGTGTGCCTGCATCTTACGCGCGCGCGCGGCTCATCATTTTTGTACAGACTCATCCTTCCACAGGTGCGGGAACTCTCACGAAAAAAAAAAATAAATAAATAAATAAAAAAGATGGAGATCGAGTGGGTCGGCAACCGGCCATCGTCGTGCGCGGCCATTGAGTGGCGGTTAATTAGGCGGCTTTACTGTAAATATTAATAGGACGTGATCCCGAGATACCGCGGAGATGTGCTATCGCTTGCCTCCTCGCGAGGCATTGATCCTTGGCGCTACGACTTCCTGTCCGTTAAATAGATGAGTGATCTTGAAAATTGAATGGAGAATTTCAAACCGTCGAATTGTTAATTATAAGAGGAATGAGTTTTCACCGGTGTAATTACTAAGATACCGCAAGATCGTAAAATGACGTATGAAGTGTTTCCTATTTTTTCACAGAATTAAAACGATCGCATTCCGCGCTAATAACTTCTTAATCCGTATTATAAGCAAAGATTCAAGATCCGGTTGAAGTCGAGTAAATTGTAATTTCTGCGTACGTCGTATTCTCTCCTCGTGTTCGAATCAAGTTGAGTTCGGGATTAAATTAAAATCGCATCGGATGAAAATTAGGATTGACAGCAATTACGTTCGTTTTCGCTCGCAACCGGAAGAGTGAAATGCATCGAATAAAATTAAAACTTTCGTTCCAACGTCCATAATTAAACCGTCGAGCCATTAACAAAATCTCAACTTCGTCTACTTCGTCCGCGTATCAGAGAGTCACATCTCCCCCGGAAAATTGTTTCGCGACTAAATGTGTGAGTAAATTAGATTATTGTCCGTGATAACATCGGTAATAATATGCATTTATATTAACGACGGTGCAGTCAAAGCGTTGAGAGAGCGTGTCTTACCCTTTAAATAATTTCATTTGAAAAAAAAATCCTGCTGCAAATTAACTTGATCACAGAGTGAAAAAAAGTCAAGAGTCGAGAATATCGCACGTTGAAAGAAAATGGAAGTCGTCGCATCAGGACAATGCTCGGCCGGATATAAAATTTGACGGAGCGCGTCTCAGAGACGGCTTTCGGCCTAATAAGATAAAAGTATGTAGAAAAAAAGCATCCCATTTCCCCTCTCCGCGTCAATTTTCATTATTCCCTCCGACCGGATGTTACCTTCGACACGAAATGTCGTTATCTTCGATTCTTACGAATTCAAAGCGTTCGAGATTATATTGAAATTCGGAGAGCGCATTTTTTTTTTTTTTTTTTTTTTTAAATTGACATTTTTAATTGAAAAATAAACTTTTTAAATTAGTTTGCGACAATCTTTCATGCGGCATACAAATGTGTATCGAAAAGAAATAACATTATTTCTCTGTTACGCGGCGAATTCAGCATCGAGCCGAACAGCGCTCGCAAATGCTCCTGTATGCAAAATCACTGCGTACCGTTACTTTTCTAAATGATCTTGAGAAAAAGTAAAATGCTACAACGATCTTTTTCTAGCAGTTGCAAGTCACAAGCGCAGCCACGAGCACGAGTTTTTGTTAATTTCACGATGAATATCGAAGTTAACATTGTGATCTATTGAATAAAAAAAAAAAAAAAGTAGAAGAGCTATTAATACCACGGACCAAACACCAACACTTTTATCGCGTTTATTCCGACGGGAAATACACGTCGTGCAACCGCAAAATGCATATCCTGATGATAAATTGCGGGATTCGCAATTCCCCTTTTACGAACGATCTTATCTGATATTGGGCGAAATGTGGATTTCGTTCACGTAAAAAAAAAGTTGAGGATATTACGTATGTTAAACCTTGACCCTTGATTGACGGTTACTCAAAGAGTAAGACGCGGTAACTAAAGGTTAATTGTTAGCGCATTAAGAAAAACTAAATACATTAGACTGAGTTTGCGAAACTCAATAATACGAATTATAATACAAATTATACATTTGTATTCTATATTTAGAATATTTATATTATTTGATGTCTTTTTGTGTCATGCAATTAATCAAGTAAATTTTTATTTCACATATAGCAATTTAGAGCAATGATAGTTTTTAGTGATCTTTTAAATTTGTATTTAGTACGACATTTATATGTATTTCCGTTTTTCTCTAAGGAAGAGATAGAAAGAGAAAGAGAAGGAAAGAGAGAAAAACAATGACACATATACGTATAAAGAAAAAAACAAATGATATCTTTATTACGCAGATGCTCGTCGCATATTTTTTTATAGAGAGAGCGTTCACTCAATCCTATGAACAATTTAGCACTAACCGGTCGGAAACTCCCAGGTCAATACACATCCTATCTTACGAGAAAAGAGAAAGAGGAGAGAGAGAGAGAGAGAGAGAGAGAGAAAGAGAGAGAGAAAAAAGTGAGACACTCGAAAAGAAATGAGATATAAAGTGACGTGAGAACGTATAGAGAGTGTAATCGATGATACTTCACTTTTGTCATCGCACGAAAAAAATGATTTTAAACATGACCTACTCGAACACACATCATAAAAGCAATCGGCTATAGTCAATTTTGTACGGATGTTATTTTCGGGACTAAATATAATGAAATATATCAAAGATGAGTGGTGGTAGTCGCGTAGAAAATGTAATAATATACAATTTAAATGATTGTACGTCGACAATTAGCAGGCGGGGTCAATCGCCCTCGTTAATCCTCTCACGCTTGAACTTTTTCAAAAAAATAAATTAAAATAAAATAAAGTAACAGAATCAAAGCAGTTGCAATTAGCGAAAAAGGCGCGAGATATAATTTAATTTTCTCAAATAATTTATTATTATTGCAGTGCATTTGCAGTTGGGATAAAACAAACTCTCTTTTCTTAAATAGAAAAATTATTCGGATTATGATTATTGTGCGTAATTTAACATCAAATATCCTTATATTTATTTTAAAAAATACACTTGTTATTATATATAAGTTACGTAACTTTTATTTATATTAAAACAATGTTTCGCGCGCGTGAAACTGCATTGTGTGTATGACGCGTGAGAAGATTAAGAGAGAGCGCGTTTTTCTAGCGTAATTCAATGTACAATATTTCGCGTAAGTATGCATTGAGTGACTCGAGGCTTCTGTGCTCTTGTACGTTTAACATCTTTTTGTATATAGCACGCGAACTCTGTTTCTTCGCACCGTCGTTAGATAAACACGGGGAGGAATTCGTAATGCGAAGTGAATTCCTCTCGCAAAGTCCAAATACGGTTTGCTCGTTTTGTAATTGCGACGCATTCAACTCGGAAATATGGTTCCTGGACACATTCCACCCAATGCCGTCGGGATGACTCAAAATGCGCAACGCGAGTATTCGAATACTCGATATAATAATATTCCGCCAGCTGGTAATTACTTACGAAATGGAATTTCTCTCGAGTGTTCCCGCGCGCTCGAGTTACACATTCGGTTTTGATAATTAAGTTCACAAACTCTTCGTATGTAATTATTATTATTCGGTTTATGTGAACACAGATTTAAAAAGAGTGTATAAATTAAATCAATAAGTTGCGACTAAAATAAGTTTTTTCGAATTATCGACAAATCGGAAATAAAGAAGAATAATAAAACTAACGTTAAACAATTTAATTTAGCTACTTACGTGTAACTTCAATCGTAACAATAAAATATTAGAGCAGTAATTTCGAGTATTCGAGTACAACGAATCGTTCACGCAAAACACGCGACGGTGAATCTGATTCTAACACCAACGTACGATAGTAGACGGAAGCTTTAATTAATCGGCGCTTGCATCCGCGCTTGTAATCGAATTTTAAATCGTGCGTTTTCTATTCGAAGATCAAAAGAAAGTTTCCCATATCCTTTGTACATAAGAGAACAAGGCGGGGTTTTCAATAAAACACAGAGACGATCCTTGTACGGAAAAATCCGTGAAACGTGATCGAAACTTTTCGATTCGGTGTTTAACTACGTGTTATTATATATATTGAACTAGAGAAATTGTGTGTGTCACTTTATAAGCTTGACCGGTTTTAGTTTTGCAAATCGGAACCAACTTCTACAGAGAGAGAACGGAGAACGTCGCAATCGACGAATCGAATTAATGTAAATTGTTTCCCTTCTGTAGAATTTGATCCGAAATTTATATGCAGCACCAACAGCTAATTTACGAATAATTTTAAGAACTTTTCTAAAAAAACAAAAGTATAATTTCACATAATATATTCGAATTTTGAAACATGTACTTTATGTCTATGTATGCGTGTTATTTTGTATACGATATATATCGATTGCTCGTGCTATCTAAATATTTGTACCTATGTTATTAGTTACTTCTATTTACATATTTATTTTTAAGATAGAGTCTAATTCAGATGCGTTAAACGCAACTGATCCTGAAGTACGAAGAAATTTCTAGCTTCTAAATAATTTAATAATTGGTAATCGAGAAAGAGAAAGGTATATATTGACGTGTTACTTTTTCGTCACTCTGAACACTAACTCAAACAATCAAAGTTCAACGGAAAAACGGCGTTGCTTTTATATATAGAAAACCGTTTAACTGTCGATTTTTAGATGCAAACGGCTTTAGATTGTTCAAATAAATTGTGTTTTTACTAAAATTGTAATTTTTTCTATTACACAAGTAATTGATTATATATTGCGAGGAGAAATAAAAAGAAAGAAAGAAAAGTGCAGAAGATAAATAAATAATATAAAACTATGTCGGATCGAAATTTAAACGATCTGTTTTTCTCGTAAACAAATTTTGAACAGAATCGAATGTCTACTACAAAACACCGTTTTTCTTCGCTTGTTATTTTACAATTGCAACTCAAGTCGACGTACCTATCGTGAAAACAACAGAAAATATATTCGATCTTGAATTTGTCATTCAAATGTTACAGCCGACAAAGCTCGTTCGTTTTCTTTTTTAAAAAAACGATGCCTTCGCAAGTCGACTGTAAAAAAAGTAAGAAAATGCAATCAGAAGATATGTATTTTAGTTCGAGCACCGTACAAGCACCTGAACATCGAAGTTGTTTCTACTTGTTTCGAATATCACAGGGTGGGTCATTTGAACGAGAGCACCGAGTGGGGGAATCGAAAATAAAACAATATTCTAGACAAAATAGAAAAAAACACTGAGATTCGGAATTTCGGGAAAGAAGAATCGCGTTCGAGATCGCGAACGCGAGAAACGGAGGATTCCTCGCACTCTCTCTCGTGAGAATAACTCGCCCTGCGTCCCTCGATGTAATTCCTGCGCGAAAACATAGTTTATCTGTAAAGTTCTAAACGAATTTCAACCCTTTCGCCGTAGCTTTATTTGCCGATCGATTATACATACTTAAGCTTACAAATAGCGCATAAAATTTCCGTACTTTTCAATTAACGCAATTTGCACGAATCATCACGTCTTTTTAAAGCTATTGAAACTTCAACTTAAGTGATTTCTAAAATATTTCTTAAAAAGAATTAAAAAAAAAACGAGTTTTTGCGAATTATTTATACAAGTCTTGCGTGAAACAAGTAAATAAATTTCTACATCTGGTTGTTACACGAATTTGTGCAAAGCACTCAATTGTAATTACATAACAAAATCATGATGTCTGCAACCATACGTTTTTGTTTTGTATGTTGATATAAATATCTTTTGATAATTCGGACATGGTCGGAAAACAAAAACAATTGTTAAAACCGCTTGCGATGCTGAATCGTTTCAAGCGAAAGGGTTGAGGCGCGATCAACAAACGTTAAGGAGGAAAGATTTTTTGTAGCGGCTCTCGGAATGAATATTCGGACGATTGAGCACACGTTAGATAAAACAAGGCTGACATGTACTTATCATCATATCCACTTGAATCTAAAAAAAAAAGGCGAATCTCTCGCTGAATATCACACACACACTAACACACTCGCATACATACACACCTTAAGACAAAAAAAAGAGAAAAAAAAGCGGGAAGAAGCACTATATTGAAGAGAAGAAGAAAAAAATATCAATACATATTAATATATAATAGATATTATATTATTACTGAATATTATATTAATATATGATGCTATATATATTAACTATTTCTATTATGTCCGTCTGCAAAGTCTATTAGAAGAGTCTATCCTGTCGACCTATTCTTTACGACCCATGTGGATCTCCTCCTCGGATATATCTATGTACATACATGCGTGTGTGCGCGCGTATCGACGTTTATGTGTGCTGTGGTCGCGATTTTGCGAATCGAAAAGGGGCGAAATTTCCTTTTCTTTCGAACACACACCTGCGTCTCTCTCGCAGGAAATCCAAAGAAAAGGAACAAGGAAACAAACACGAAAATGAAATCGAAGCGCTTACGATACACGTGTACGTGCATGTAAAACACGAGACTCGGCGAGCGACCGACGCAATCGTGTCGGTCCTTGGGAGCCTCCCGTCCTCGTTTTAAAGACGATCAGTGTGTAAGATCTTCGTCATTAAATGTTCGTGACCATCGCTCGTGGCAATAAAAACAAAAAAAAACAAAAAAAACGTCGTCGACGTTCGTGCACGATCTCTGCGCGAAATATTTTTATTTTTTGGACCGATAATCGATGTTACATAAAAAAATTAATTGATATATGTAATGTATTATTTGATATATATAATTATACTGAGAATCAATGTCATTGCTCTTTTATGTAGACAAATATTAATTAAATTTAAAACTAAAATCAATTATGAATTCGTGAAATACAATAACAATAAATATAATATTTTTCGCGTCTAAAGCCGATAGAAGAATAATTCAGGATTGAGAATGGGGCGATTTTTTTTCTTTATTCCGTAGCGTGATTCGTATCTCATAAAATGTAATCAATAAATCACGTGGTGTTAAATCAATGTTAAAACGATTATCGTGCGCAAACGTCGACGCTCTTCGACGCGGCCTGATCTATGGCGTGATACGATTGTTTTTTTTTTTCGAGGATGTACATACAGTTGCATCCTGGGGCCGCGCGACTCGACATAGAAGAAAAAAAAAAGTTGCGAATTGCGCGCCATAACGAGCGACCGATTCGCATCGACATTTTATACGTGTGTGATTTAGATAAGAGCTCGAAATTCAGTTTCAGACATGGTGGCGCACATCGGTCGGCGACTGCGCGGCGGCGCGGCGCGATTATTTAATGGATTGTGTACGTATACGTTTTGAACACGCAGTGGTTAAAATTCATATGAACTAATGAGCAAATGTGTGTGTCTCAGCCCATGTTGTCGAAGCATCAATAAAAAGGAGATTTTATAAATCGCGCCGTACAGTTTTCTCTTGCAAATCGCCTGCTCATCTCGACCTCAATCCTTAACTTCCCTCTACCCTCTACCCTCTTTCATATTTTATTTTGATGCTTGAGAATATGTTTTATATTTTATGCTCGAAGAGGTATATTTTATAGAAGGTATGTTTTTTTCAGTTTTATGAATGCGTTTTTTAAGTGAGGTTTTGTTTGAAAAAAGTTTAAACGCAAAAATCAATGTTTTCTAGGCCAAATATCGAAATATAATTAATTGTTACTCTTGTCAATTTATACGATGTATAATTGCGATGTATAATTTGCAAAGAAAGAAAATCACTTCACTTTTGCACGAAAGTGCGTACGAAATTGTTACAATGCAAAAAGAAAAATGTTCAATCGCGCACAATCCGATAACACGTCCATCGCTTTCGAGAGATCAACGAGATCTGAGGCTTTGCGCTGCGCTCATTGCGCATATAGCGCAATAGAGTTTCTTACTACGCGCACATCCCCCACTATGTGCTTCTGCGCTTTTCGTTGGAAAAACAACCTCGGTCGTTGAATATACCGTCTATTTTTCACATTTATTCGTATTAAAATTTAACATTTTAGTTTTAAATTTCTTAGTTCTTTTTCTTTTTCTCCACATATACAAGAATATTAATTTTTTCAAAAGTAAAGTGATTTTCTTTTTTCGCAAATTACTATATAATTTTCGTCACATATACCGCGTGTGTCGCGATTAAATATTTCGCATATATAAATTATTAGTCTTCCGCTTCGTTATTTTTTTATTTTTTAAAATAATTATTCTAATACATAAAGCGATATATCGGCTCACCTCTTACGACATTCATTTGTTTGTTACATATTGTATATAACATATATTGGAATATATATTTTTTATTTCAATCTTATCAGAAATTTTTACAATTTGGTTTTAATATTTAAAGAATTAGAGTTTCGTTAATACTCTCTATTGAAAGAGACGCGGTAAATCTATAACTTTTTATTGATTTTCATTTGGGTGCAAGCGGTACCATTGTCATCTTAACTTGTCATTGAGAAGGAGGTGAATAAACGTTATAGATTGTTTTTATATTCAATAGTTTTTGTTGACTCGATTTTAAAGAGTCTAGTTGTTGTAAAATTCTCTATAAAATTTAAATAAAAAATACATTTCCACACACACATATCATGCTATAACATACATATAACAAAGAAATGTGAGTTACGTGTAATCGTAATACATCACTTTATATATTTAAAATACTTTGTTTTATAAAAAAACAAATCTCGAAACAGCAAGGTAATAATTTGATATACGTGAGATTTTTCATCACGAACTAACGTCTAATATTATCAAACACAACTTTTGAAAAAAATACGAAAGAAAATCACTTCATTGCGTGTGTGTGCGTGTGTGAAAGTGCCAAAGACAATATAATCCAGACAATATTTCACGAACATTTTGTGACACTGATGGTGTTCCTGACGATGGTGTTTCCGGTTTATCGGAGGAGCCGGTATATTTCGGGCTATAAACTGCTGGCACGAAGGTATGTTTTTCTTTTTAATATTATATATATATTATATATAAAAATATTAAAAAAATACACCTAATTCGATCGGACTGGTTAGGTTCACATCTAAGTCGGTTATGTTCACATATTGACTGGTCAGGTTCATATCTAAGTCGGTTAGGATATTATACTGACCGGTTAGGTTCACATCTAAGTCGGTTAGGTTCACATATTGACTGGTCAGGTTCATATCTAAATCGGTTAGGATATCATACTGACCGGTTAGATTCACTTGTAAGTCGATTAGGTTCACATATTGACTGCTCAGGTTCACATTTAAAATAGTTCGGTTACCAGTCTGACCGGTTAGGTTCACATTTAGGTTGGTTAGGTTACCAGTCGGTTAGGTTTACATAATCACTGGTCAAGTTCACATTTAGGTCGGTTAGGTTAATATTTTGACCGGTTTTGTTCACATTTAAGTCGGTTAGATTTACATATTGACTGGTTAGGTTCACATTTAGGTTCACTGGTCAGGTTCACATTTATGTCGGTTAGGTTAACATTCTGACCGGTTATGTTCACATTTAAGTCGGTTAAAGTTACATATTGACTGGTTAGGTTAGGTTCACATTTAGGTCGGTTAGGTTAACATTCTGACCGGTTACGTTCACATTTAAGTCGGTTAGGTTCACATTCAGAGTGGTTAGGTTTACATTTAGTTCAAGAAAATGAACATCTTGATTGGGTAGGTTCACATATTAACTGGTTAGGTTCACATTTAGGTTGGTTAGGTTACCATTCTAGCCGCTTAATTTCACATCTGAGTCAGCTAGATTAGGTTCACATATTCACTAGTCAGGTTTACAGTTAGGTCGGTTAGGTTAACACTTTGACCGGAGCATTTCATGTTATCACGCGACAAGTCTGTACCGACTTGTATACCGACGTGTACATAGCACGAAATAGAACCATGTCCATTGCACATAGCACGAAATAGAACCATGTTCACAGCACATAGCACGGAATAAAACCATGTCCACGCGTGAACATAGCGTACGTATCGACAAGGCGTTCGTGGACATCGCTACGTAGTTGGTAATGTGCACCACCCATGGACATGCGGTAGCTTATCCGGGCCGGAATAGCGATCGTAAAAACTTTTACGGGCCTGGCCACTCTCATTCTTCTCTCTGTGCTTACTGACGCGTCTGTGTTTTTCGAGAAGTTGCAAACGCTGCCGCAATTGTTGTTAGTTACAATTG
>QVNZ01018334.1:0-11031 GCA_014825645.1 Pseudomyrmex dendroicus
GATGCGTGCAGCGGAATCTTAATCGGCAGACAAATTATAGACGAGTTGAGGCTAAAACGGCGCGGTTCAACGGCGCGAATCCTGCTGCATCGGACGTGATAATGAGAGACCTCGGTGGAAAATTACGTCGACGCCGAGCGTCTTCGTCCGTTCCGTGTCGCGGTGGGTTAAATCGTCTAATCGTCACGAGAGATCGCACTAAGAGAGAGAAAGAGAAAAAAGAAAGAAAGAGACAATAGAGAAAGGAAAGAAAAGAGAGAAAAAAAATGATAGAACATGTTTTACGAATTCACACTCTTGTACAAAGTTAAACGGATCGTTAAAGACGAAAGTAAGATCCCGGCGTGTTAGTCAATTATTACGTGCCACCGCCGTCGGCGCATAAATGCAATTATGTCTGGGCGCCTGACCTAGGCCACCTTCGAATTCGTGAAGGTGAGAAGCCCGACGTGCAAAACGCCGTCGAGCCAGACGATACTCGCACGTCAGAGAGAAAGAGAGAAAGACGGTTTTTGCGAAGGCGTTTTGTATGGACATGCATATATATGTTGGCGCGACGTATTGTACAAGGATAGGATCTTCTTTTGCCCTCCCCGGTATGACAAAGCGATTTATGCCGCGAATTGTTTTTTTTTTTTTTTTAGTACGCATTGTTATCTTACACGCGTATTGCGGCTCGATCACGTAAAACGAAATTACCGGCGAAATATGTATGGATATATATTTTTGGACGAGTAATATCAAATTGTAAATGCGGGCGTGTGTTTACGGACATATTTAGTAAATTGACATTCAGTTTTGATACTTTAGTATAGTTCAAGGTGATTTGAGTCATTAAAGAAAAAATATATTATCGAATTAAATTGCATCATTCGAAGGAGCGCGCTCTTAACCCCGCTTTGACATTACGAGATAACAGCGACGATAAATTTCATATTTCGAAGAGAGACACGTACTTTTACAATAAAGAAACAAAATAAAACGTAATAATGTTTAGAGTGACGTAAAAAACTTGGGATCATATTTCTAGTTTATTCTCCTCTCTCTCTCTCTCTCTTCGTTAGCACATGAAATCTTACTTTTCATTTAGTCCCCGAGTTAAATTTCCGCGCATTAATTTCCAAATTAAGAAGCGACTATAAGAATAGTACTTGTCAGAGCGGAATTATGGTGAGTCAGTTTAGATTATTTCAGCTCATTTTCCGTCATTTTCTGGTCGGATTTGGATCGCCTTCGTTTATCTAGAAGCACTAATGGATTTGTTAAAATTTCGATCGCGTAGACTATATTTATGACGCGTCAAAGAGAAAATGAGAGATAGAAAGAGAGAGAGAGAGAGAGAGAGATTATGGTTCCAAAATTATATTCTGAAATGCTATCACTCTGTCGGCGAGAAGCAATGCAGACGTCGGTATAATCGATATAATTCGTTATACGCGACCGACTTTATTTCTGCCCGGGCCGTAAATGAAACGCATGTCATTGATTCGTCAAATCCCCTGGCCACCAGACGCATGAATTATTCTTTCAAACTTACTTGCATAGAAATATAAATGCGCCACGCGCTAAAAGTGTGACTTGCTGAAATTTTATCATCAATCTTAATAACGCGCTGATTGGTTAATTGGATCGCGGAAAGGACTTTATCAAAATTAACGAGATATCGTGTCGTTTCTAACATCTAGTACAAAGCTATTTCCGAGATTCGGGCTTATATAAGTGTATATTCGGAGATGGATATATATAATTACAGAGCGGAAAATGAGCGGGACGTAAAGTTTCAAAGGCGGGATAACTCGATAACGAGTTGCCATAACGGGATTGATTAATTCGGAATTAGAGAGAAAGAGAGATCACAGAGAGCTAAAGATCCTGGTCACACACGCGACGACACCGTTATCAATTCGATCGTCTGGGATCGCATTAAGGGAGATCCCACGCGCAAAAAGAGAGAAAGAGAAAATTCTACAGATTTCTCGCTCGCGCAAGACGAAAAATCCGAAAGAGAGAAATCGGATTAAAATACAAATTTTCCGTAGATTTTGAGAGACAAGCTTGCCGTTGCGCAGAAGCAACGAAAAAAAAGTATAATTAAGCTTTTTGCTTAGTTATGCGAAATTGTTATGGACAAGTGTATCGAGCAGACACATGTATTAAACATATGAATTTTCAAGGCAAAAGCTATAGTTATAATTACAATGCTAATTCAATCGATTTCGATTCATCACCTGACACGGAGACCGTTAAACCCAGAAAAATCTGCATACTCAGCAGATACGGGAAGTAACACGATTGTTGTGAGTAGACGAGCACGGGCGAATTTTGCTCGCTTGCTCACGCGCTACGCGTCACAAGAAAAAAAACTCTCTCTCTCACTCTCTCTATAAACCGCGTGCATATAGATAAACCGAGCGACTCGTTGTCCGAGGTCGGTGCTCAAGGTTGCCAGTGACGTCACTGGACCTCTTCCTCGTGCTCCCTCGCCTCTCCCGGCCATTATCCTTCCCCCGGTGCATCGCCGGTGCTGTTCTCTCTGCGCGACGGCCGCGACTTCTTTGCCATCTTCTAAATATGACTTGGCGTTTATTATCTACGAGGCAGATATCTAACCTACCCACGTTTCTAGCTGCCTACTGTCGTCTGACCTGTTCCGCGCCGGACTCTTCTTTCTCCTCTCTTTCTTTTACCACCACTATCACTTCTTCTTCTTCTTCTACGTTTTTTTCTTTTTTTTTTATTATTATTATTACAACGCGATTACACCGTGCACGTGAAGCGTGAACTAAAACTCATCTCGCATCGGTCTGTGATTCTTTCAGTTTTTTTTTCCTTTTTATTGCGACGTAGTGAAATGACTGAGCACCTCTCTGAAATTATATTCCCTGTTTATTCTTTATGTAATTAACTAATAACTCTTTTATGGCACTCAAATTGTTTGAGTGAGTTATCGGCCTCTGTTCTGTTTGTCACACTCTATTTTTATGTTCTTGAAAAAAAAGAAACTCGAATAAACTTAGTTCGCTCTTTTTTCGAAATGTCACTAGTAAATTAGCTCCCTAACGTGCTAATAAATCGCGAAATTCATTTTTTTTCGAAATATCAAAACGGATGTAAAAATAGAATCCCGCTAAAAAAAAAAAAAAAATTCCGAGATCCAGTCTATTTCGGATCATTTTCGTCATCGTCGAATTTGAACGTCCATCGTTCATCCAGAAGCACCAACGAACTTGTAACCTCGATCACGTGGACGTACATCGTGAGTGTACAAGGAAAAAGCATTCGGTCTCAAAACTGAGATAAATGGATTTTAAAGTTTCATCATTTTCTCTCTCTCTCTCTCTCTCTCTGAAGAAATCGGACTTGATATATTATACAAGTTTCAACGTTGGTCTCATTACATCGTTATATAACTTAAAGTAAATATAAACTTTTACACACACACTTTAAATCGAAACTCGTAACATCACTGCGCGAAGATTCGAATTCGACCTCTTACTGTGTGAAAGACACGGGTCCTAAACAACGTTTTATAGTGTGTAAGGAATTATCCAGAATAGCTTTTACAACGGCTGTACACGTGCACTTGAGCGAACGAACTGCCGGTAAACATCGTTCGTTGACAATCGGGCTTGCCGAATTTTACCGATTCCCGGAAAAACAAGTAGTGCCGGCAAAGCACTAGCGAGCACGGCAATCGCTAGCGAGCAGCCAAGGGAGTATGTAGTCTCTTTGGCAATTGTAACCACACATTGAAAAGACTTTGTAGAACAAGAGTGAATAAAGTTCTTTAATTGTGGCGTTAAATTCAGTGCCCGTTTTGACCCTGGCCTACAGTGCTCGTCAACATAAGCTCGAATCCTTACAACTGTGTGAAAAACATGACAGGTCCTACAGCGCGACACTTTCATTAGGGGCGAGATCCGCGATTGTTGAGAGAGAGAGAGAGAGAGTGAGAAAGACAGGAGAGAGGGAGAACGATAATACTAAATGTTTTCGCTTTTTCTCTCTCTCTCTTTCTCTTTTTTTTTCTCTACGTCGACCCCTCGATCTGACCGACATGTGTCTCTTTTCACTTTGCACGCGATCCCGAGTCTCGATGATAAAATTGCAGATAGCGCACGTACGGAGAGAGAGGAGAGACGGAGCTCGACATTATTCGTTCTACGTCGCGAGAATGACGCGGCCTTGAGCGATGTTGAGGGAATGCGAAAGCTCGCGCGCGCGCGATTATGAGAAGAGACCAGTCGTCGGCGCCGCGGCTGGTTGCCAGTTAATTAAGCGCTGGTTAACTCTAGGTGCAGTTTCGTATGTGCGCATCAGAGCGGCGAAGTTGCGAACCTTCGTTGTGCGCGCGATACGCAGCGCGTTTCGCTTCTTATAATCTAATAAATAAAAGAAGAGTGAGAGAGAGAGAGAGAGAGAGGAGAAATATGAAAAAATCTTAACTTAAAACTGATTATGATAAATATTTATGAGCAATCACTTGTCGATCGATCCAAACAGAATCTGTTGAGAATCGCAATAACTTTTATGCTATATATATATTCAAAAGTTCAATTTAGTTTTACGCAAGTCTGACAAAGAGATGTTTTATCGCAACTACAATATATGTAGAAAAAAAAGAAGAAAAAAAATGTATGGAGGTCGTATTGGGTGAACTTTCTCTTGTTAAAAATCGAAAAGTTAACGGTGGCTGAACGACGCGACGCCGCTCGTAACCGGTCCCTAATGCACACACGCTGTTTAGCCTCTCTTTCACTCGCGCGCGGCCGCGTGTGTGGAGTATGCGGTGCCGTTGACGCATAATTTTCCGTTCGCGCGTACACTTGCGTATACGTACGCTGGCGCGTAGGTATAGTTACATGTCGCGTGTGCACACCTAGTTGCGTGTGCGCGCGTGGGTTTCACGCCAGGCTGCACGGATTCCTTGGGAACGCACGTGCGAGGCCGCGCCGCGCAAAGGTCGTTATCGAGATTGCGGCTTTTATAACGCAAGTGTGAGTTACGCAATCGCTTCGCTCGCCCGACCGTGCGATCGATCGCTCGTTCACTCGCTCGATCGCGCGATCCGATCGGCGTCCAGCGGCGACGCAATGTAAAAAAACCGCGGAAAAAAATAGACGATTCTTAACCTCCCGACGCCGCCGCCGCCGCCGCCGTGTAGTTGCAGCAAATTCATTCGCGTATGTAAGAAAAAAAGAAAAAAAAAAGAAACGAGAAACGAGAAATGTATCTTTGAAGAATCACCACCGAGACCGATTCTCGGTGCAAAAAAAAAAAAAAAGTCGCAACTCCTAAGAGTCTCTCTCGCCGGATACGCTGAAGAATATTTGATATTTCTCGAAAATAGATTCTCGGTAATTTTTAAATTATGACATAAATATCCATTGACATTTAAAAAGAACGAACCTTATAATTTTCTTATATAATTTATGTTAGAATCAAAATGTCACTAACTGTTCACCGAGTGTTCACGTGAACTACCGTGTATTTAATTTCTGAATATTGTAATTTATTCAGTTATAATTAAATGGATTAATAAATATGTAAGCAGTTTTTTTTTCATACAGTGACTTTAGAGAACGCACTATCACACACACACACACACACAGATGTGTTTTCAGGCTTCGTATCACTCAAGTTTCGCTGTTTGCGCGAAAGATGAAATCATTTTCCTAATGACAGATGTCACGCGTGTTAATGGCACACACACACACACGCGCGTATGAAACTTTGAAATACGCGATGCGATATCGCGAAGTGTAAAGAAAAAAAAATCGGAAAGTTATTAGTCTCCGCGGTCATCTTCTCACGTTTACGCGTGCCCTTGTCTCTTCAATGGTTACGTAACAGACAGTCGCGGAAAATGTGGTAGATAGCGTAGTATATTACCGCCGCGCGACAGACATTACGTTGATGATATCTAATTACGATTCTAGATGAGGCGCCAAGTGCACCGCGTGCGTGTCATTCGAGTAGGCAATGGTCGAGCAAATTCGTCGGTGAGAGAGTGCTCAATGAGAGACGGGGGCGCAACCGTCGGGGGCGTCTTTCTGCTCAAACCGCCGATTATGCCTCGCTGTTTTTTAATGAATCTCGCGTGAGTTCCGCAATTATTTGGAGGAAGAATCGCAACGGAAGCGACTACGTCAGCGCGTTAAAGACCGGCTTACTTGCCACGACGCAGTCACTTCCCGTTTAAAATGGGAAATATTTTAACAATAACACTTGGTATACATATTTAAACAAAATATCGGTGTGCGCCTACCCCCCCGTAAGCGGAGATTACGCCACACGGTGTCACATCTCTTTCTCTCTCTCTCTTATAATCATAAAAATGTGTGTAATTATAATTGAATATACAATGTGATTTAACTCGTAAACATTCATTATTCAATGCATTATTTTACAGCTAGTGTCATTCATCTTATTTAATTTAATTTAATGTTTGATTTTTATTTTTATTCTATTAATTTATTCACGCTCTCGGGTAAAAGGCTCGGGAAAATAATTGCGTAGGTCCTCGCGATGAAGATCAGCGAGAGAGAGAGAGAGAGAGAGAGAGAGAGAGAGAGAGAAAGAGAGAGAGAGAGAGAGATGCGCGTTCGAGTGATGAATCACACCTCGTTCGGATTGATCGTTTATGCGGACGCGACAGCTGCCATATAATAAATGTACTTGCAGACGCATTTGAACGTATGGCGATCGCAATATCCATGGTAACGGCGTCATCGATCTGAGTGGAATTTTTTATAAAACCACCCTTATGCGTAGTTACACACCGCGCGCGCTCAGGAGCGCGTTTACGTAATGCGTACACACGCATATGCTTGACATGAAAGGTGTACATATGTAAATATTACATACCTGCGACACATAGGTATGTAACAAGTTTTTTTCTCTAAAAATCAGACGTTAAATACGCTTCAAAAACTGCTTCAAACTCGAGTCATCGTATAATCTACTCTGTTCCCGTCGTAATTAATTAAAATTCACAAAGCGGGAAAGTGAAAATTAATTAAAACCCCCGCGTTTCTATTTTCAAGTCGCTTTTACACTCGGTGCGCGAGCAATCGAAATGCGAGACTCGAATTTCATTTTGAAATCAAGCGGGAAAACGATTAATGAGATAACGCAAATGTCGCGTTCGCAAAAATTTGATACGCAAAGAAGACATGCGAAGAGTTGCGGAATACCTTTTATGTAACCGTACGATGATTATAAATGCGAAACGTAATACCCGACAATTTCTGCGTTTGACGCTCGCTCGTTACTATCGATACAGGTGCTATTGATACGCTGAGGACAGCGTTTCTCAAAAAACGTGCTTGTATATTTTTCAACAGGAATTCCACATAAACACGGCTTATAATAAAACGGCTCATAACAAATATAATTGATTCACTTATTTAGAGATTTAGCGAGACAAAGGAAATAATAATAATTCTTCTCTCGAAAAAGTTAAGAAAATTATTGCGCGCAATTTTCTAGTTCGATAAAATGCTTGTTTTCTGCTTTAGCGCGATAATGTTGAATAACATCTCATTTTTTTTTTTCTATTTGTGTGAACAAAAAAATAAAATCATTCTGTACGTAATATCGACGAGCGTCAAACGCAAATCCTTAACGCGCGTCGTCGAACTCGCGCACTTGTCGATATATACTCACAATTCAGATATGAATTTCGAATTGAGAAGCACTGGATCGCGGCGTATTCTCAGCTCCTTTCACTTCGAATCTCCTTTTAGTACAGGTGGAAAATTCTACCGTTACCTATGCCTCTTGCGTCAGGTATGTGTCCGCGTGCCATAAAAGCGGAGCACGTTGGTATATATATATATATATGTAAAAGATGAGCATCTCTACAACAGGTGCTCAGTTTCCATGGACGCGGAAGTGTGTCGTTTCCCGACGGAACACACAGAGAAAAATTCTCGGCATCTCTGTCGCACGCGATCTTTCGGTCGGGAGCAAGTTTTTTTTTTCTCCCCCGAGAGAGAAGACACACTCCGTGTGCGACAAAAAAAAAAACGGTAGAAATAGCATGTGAAATAAACGCGCGCGTCAAAACAAACAATGAAACTTTTTTTTAACATATTGTTTATATCGAAGTTATTCCATCGGAGATTATATTTGGCTACAAATTATCTCCGGCGTGTTCTACGAGCATTTAATTATGAACACACGCTTTTTTTTTTTTTCCATGGAAAAATATAATATTGTGAAAATACACGGCTATGTATACTTGTGTGCATTTTTATTGTAGCAAAATCGTATTTATATTTAATTAATTCATATTTGTTTAAACGCGTTATATATTTGTTATTAGATTAAATTTTTATAATGTAAAAAAATCAGCGGCAATAAAACTTTCGAATTGCAATAAAAATTAGATTGAAATAATAATAGAAGCTCGCGTGCTTGCAGGGATAAATGCTATATCTGCTGCTATTGATTTTTTTTTTTTTTTTTTCGTTTCCGAGATAAAATATATATCTGAAAAAAATGCAAAGTTAATCTCCAATTCGGAAGAAAATCCGGCAATGTTCTCTCGACGCGCTCACCAATCGAGTCTGAGCTTGTCTCGAGTTCGCACGCGTTCTCGCATTCCTTCGATGATTGCATCTGTTAATTTCGTTCTTTTTTTTTTCTTTTTTTTTTTCATCACGGAATTTTCGCGGTATTTTACACACCCGATATCGAACATCCGCAGTATTTATTCCGTACTGTGCAAAAAAAAAAAAAAAAAAAAAAAAAAAATAAATAAATAAAGTAGTATTGCCGCAATTTTATTCGGATTTCGTGCGTTTTTATTTTGCGCGGAAAATATACGCGAGGGAGGGAGGCGGGAAGGGAGGGGGGGAAAAAACGACGTTTATCAGAAATCAAATATGCGATGCACTTTATTGGCGCATCGACGATACGTTTCGCTGAATCGATTTGCTTCGATAATTTTCTATGCCTGCGCACATAATTTGATGCGCGCTTCGCTCCGTCATATCCGAAGTTATCAGTTTACTGTGTCCCCCGTTGCATTTCTACAATCTTCTTCCGCTTCAGAATTCTATTTCTTAGAAAACGTCATGTTATATTATCCAGCAGAATCACAGGTCTGCCTGATTGAACCACTTAATTGTTAACAGTTTCTCGATCTACGTTTGTGCTTTTGCTACTTTGTTTATTTGCGTAGCGCAAAAATATAATTACAAAAAATACGTATTTATTTCCTAAAAAAAAAAAAAAACTATCAGAGAGAACATATATTCTAATTACAGATTCTTCGAACACGAAAGAAAAACTTGTAACATGAGATGAGACACCGCAATAGTTTACATTTACGTAGTAAATAATCGAAACGATCTTTAGACAGAGCGTCTAAAGATCTATTTTTTTTCTATAGATATTCAAAACTTGTTGACTCGGTGTTTATATCAGTACACCGGAAATTCTCCGCGGAAGAATCGAGTTTTTCACATGTAAATATCGAGAATAGTGTCGCGCTTCCGGTCCGCGGGAAGTCTCCGCAGCATTCACAGAGAGAATATCTTGCCAAGCTTCGGCGACAAGCTAGCAACACGCACCTACCTCCAAGTAGCCGTTGTTATTACGGTCTACTATCAGAACTCGCTTCTGCGTAACGCATTCCTCGGCGGTGCGCGTGTGAACCCGCGTAGAACGGACATTTAATACCATTTATCTCGGTGTGGCGACGTGCCGCGAGACCGAACGAACGTGTGTGGTTATGCGGAAGACATTGACGTATGAATTGCCGTGACGCGCGCGAGGGTGATATAACCCTAACTTTGCGGGCGCCGCGGTGCCGCCCGCACCCTGGACGAAATCGTCGTTTCACGATCATCGCCGTGATGACGCAGCCGGCCCGTTATGTACCGGGGATCGCATATTGTGCCGATCGTGCATCTGCCTATCGATTGCGACACGCGTGTCGTATTGCGTCGTCTTATCCCGCGAGATGATGACGATAATGACGACGACAGACCGACGTGTGTGTGTGTATGTGCGCGCGCGCGCAATTGTGCGTTTGCACCCGCCTCGTCCGCACACGTTCTCGCCGCCTTTATATTCGATCGACCACCCCCGCGTCTCACCGTGAGGTTGACAATAGACAAAATCCCGCGAACAGCTGGCTACTTTCGGTTTTATACGAATTTCAGGAAAACGCTGTGTCGAAAGGGTTGCCGCGAAACGTGTATCGTGAAGAAGAAACGCAAAGTCGACAGATGTCGACGACGGGGAGTCGAGACGCATCGATTAAGTGCGGAGGCCGCAATGGCGATATACCGGGTGAAGGAATAGCCAAGAATATTGGCTTTTTTTTTCTATCCGATAATATACAATCTGTATTCTAAAAAAAAAAGAAAAAATAGGTTTTAAAAAAGCGATTTTTCCATCAAATAATTTATTAAATATTTTTTCGTTTTCATCACTGTATATTTCATCAAATATGGAATATCAATCGCGTGCTTCGTAAATTTCGAATCCCATGTGTTTTACGTAGAAAGTCTCCAACAGTGTTCCAAGACGAATTTTTTTTCTCAAAACTTCGACGATGCGTGATCGCCCGAGATGATCCCGAACGGATCACCGTGTATACGCGTTTTCTCTTTCATAACCGCTTTCACGCTGTACAGACAACCCTTTCTCTGCCTTTTCTGCGGCAACATCTCTGCCGCGGTCGCACGGGCGTACGCTTCGGGATCGACCGATGAATGGCCCGGGATTTTTGCATAAAGGACGCGCGGCCTGGTGGTGCACGGACGACGAGCGCGGGGGTGTCGCCGCAACGAACTGGCGCGAGAGAATGCCAGTTTCGGAATTAATCCGACCGAACCGCTCTCACGTTTCGCGTGGGAGAAAAATCGGATGAGATCGATCGCGTCTTTTGCGACGACAATCAGCGATCGAAATTCACGGGTAGGCCGTAGATGCGAAATGCAAACAGGGTGATCTCCGAGATCTCGAGAATGGATTATCTCAACAAGTCGCAGCTCTCTTGCGAGATCTCTCTCT
>QVNZ01018337.1:0-12180 GCA_014825645.1 Pseudomyrmex dendroicus
TGTTGATTGCATTGAGACATCGTTGTACTTTATTATACATGATCATGCAAACATATATTTATATATATACACATACAAAGTAAATATTAAGAGATATATATTTGTGAGAGGTTTAAATTCTATTTTTGCTTCTGAACTTATAATTATGTATACTTTATTATAATGAAAATATTGGTAAGACTTATTCACATACACACATGCAAAAATAAGTTTAAATAAGATATTCCTAGTAATACTTATTAACAGTCATGTTTTTTTACTATCATCTATGTATCAAAAATAAGTTAATGTAAAAATGTTTTCGTGATATGTAATAAATACATTAACATTTTTCAATGTAATATAAAAAAATGTTTGTTTCTATTATATCAAAATGCTATGTAATAAGTACTCAAATAATTTAATTGCAAAAAAACTTATCGGAAAAATTAATTACTTATATTAGATTTTTAAAATATTTTTTTAGATGTTTCATAATGAATTTTAAAAATCTAATATATGTAGAAACATTTATTTTATATCTATAATTTATACATATTTGTAAATCAATCGCCATATTTTTGAAAACGAAAATATTTAGGTTTTCATAATATATAAAAACAGATTTGTACAAAGATTTTCACAACTTCAATAAATTCTACATTAGTTTTATGTATCGCTTCTCCATAATTTGATGGTTTTATCATTCTCAAGAGCAGCAGAGGCTATAATATTATCCGTTGGATGACATGTTGTGCAAAGTACCACATCTAAAATAGGTACAATGATCAACATATTTTGTAAAAAAAAAAAAAGAAAGTTCCTCTTTTACACGCTATTTTACACTGTTTTTCAAACAGTGGCCACTTACCTGTGTGGCCTTGTAATTTTTGTACAATCTCTTTTGTCTGTAGATTCCAAATATATACCATGTTATCTTCAGAACCAGATACAATCCACTACGAATAAGAGAATTAAATATGTTAAAAATATCACTTTTCTACATGCATTCTAAATAAGATCAATCTATACAAAATTAAAAGAGCGTATTTATACATAACTTAAATATTACAATACGAACCTTCCCGCCTGTCACAGAAAAGTTAGCGAAGATGCAATATTTCTCGTTTTTATGACCAGTATATGTTTTTAAGCATTTTCCTTTACTATAATCCCAAAGCTTCAAGGTATTGTCCAATGTAGCGGCTAAAATATATTTTCCGTTTGGTGAAAATTTAACAAATGATACTGGAGGATTGTCGTCATCTATCAAAGTTTTTAAACATTGTCCTGAGGCAGTGTCCCAAATTCGACTGTAAAATAACACATATACTCATGATGCTATTCTTTCGAGTTGCATAAAATATCTCTGAGAAAAAAATGTCATTTGACACAGAGTTATTTTCCAATCATTATTATTAATGTTATATTAGGTGTTATATAATATTTACCACAGTCCATCATAACTACTTGAAACAATTAAAGAGCCATCTCTATTGAAATGTACCGCGCTCACGGGATCTGAATGTGCTGGTAATGTTTTAAGACACTTTCCAGTTCTAACATCCCAAATGCGTACACTTTCATCAAACTAAAAATTGAATCTTCTTGAACATCTTATTTCTTTTTGAATTGATCAATCATTTAATTAATCAGTTAATATTTAATAGACAAGGTGAACTTATAAGTGTTAGATATCTTATACACATACATACACACTAGATTACTATATCTTATATAAACATGTGCTAAGTATTTAAGAGATACATAATCACTATCACTTACAGATCCAGAAACTATAAGATTGGACTGTGGATTAAAATTACAACAGAAAACATAATTACTGTGACCCTTTAATGTTTTTAAACACTTGCCCTAAAAAATAGAAAAAAGTCCAATATATTGAGAGACTATATGTGCAATAAAATCAAATTTGTTCCTAATTAAAAATGTGTTTATATATGTATTACTTACAGAACTTAACTCCCATAGTTTTAAAGTCTTATCATCAGAAGCTGATACTAACAATCTGCTGTCACTAGACCATGCTACATCTGAAATACCAAGTTTGTGACCAGATATAGTTTTCTCATATTTTCCATCATATGCTCCCCAAACCTTTAGCATTTTATCTGCCGCTAAAGAAATAATTTTATCATTGTATTACATATCTTTATAAAATACAAATATCTTACATTTGTAAATAAGACCTCTAAGACAGAAATAATCATTGCTTACCAGAGCTTACCAACCATTCTCCATTTGGACTAAACTTGACAGATGATATTGCTTTGTTATGACCAGCCAAAGTATACTTCAATGAATAATTAGGCTTCTGCAATATAAAATAATATTAATAATATGACAATTCAAAGTACACATCTTTAAATTTTTAAATTTTATGTCACAAGATGTACGAGTATACATAGTGAATGTTTTCTTAGACATTTTGTGATTTTTACAATTAGAGAACACAATCATAAAATGTATGTATACATACACTCTGTTCAACGGGAGAATATCATCAAAGAAGACAAAAACTTGTCTATTTAGTGTATACTTCCTATCAAAAAGCCCCTCATTCAACAATGCTGTACTGCTCATGCAGCTGCCAGCAGGTGTTCCACGCGCAATGCTCTTCCTACTTTGCCCGCTTTGCTTCCCCTATGTGCAAACTAATGATATTCTCTCGTTGAAGTGTAAAAGTTTCTGATAAATTATTAAATATATTATACATGTTTATATATAACCAATATAGCGTTGCTCTTCGTGCCGCTACCAGCTGCAGAAGAATTGTTGACGGACGTCTGATGTCCAGGTGACGGACCGAGAGGTACCATTTTATTATTTGCTTTTAAAGCTTAACAAATAAACTCAATTACACAATCGTTATAAGTTTGTATGACTTTTTGGAACAATAAAACAGCTTGTGCGGCATAAGTTGTCAACCAAGCCGCTTTTTCTCGAACGTGCACGTATCATGCAGTCAACACTGATGACGAAACTATATCGCGTGTTATGGCTGCCGCACACAAGACGCGGCAATGCTTATCCCGCAGTGGAAGATCAACATCTCGTCTTTTCTTCACAAATTATTTTCTCATGCTAACTTGATCAGTTTCAACGGAATAACAACTGTTTAGTTAGAAATGATAAAACCGATCTTAATACACACTCAATTAATTGGCCAAAATTAAATATAATACATATCAAAATATGTAAAAACCTTTAACTTGGACGATTCTTTGACTAGATAAAAAAAATAATAGTAAAAGATGGAGAAGTAGAATAAGCAATACATTGTTTTGCTAGATAACAAATATATGTAATTTACAAAATTAACACAAAAATATTTTATAAATTTATATATTACAAACAGATCTGCTATATTCCCATTACAAAGCAAGAATTACTTTTATTAGATTGAAAAGGAACAAATTAAATACAAATATTACACTTCATAATAATTTTATTATCCAGTAGATCAGGGGTGACGAACTGACGGCTCGCAAGCCACTAGAGGCTCCTCCTATTCGTTTACTCCGCTGAGCTCGCTTATTTGCACTAGCGTATGGCAAGTAGTGGGCAAATGATGTGGCTCTTGGCATAAAAGAAGTTCGTCACTCCTGTAGATACTGAATATCGTATACTGAAATAGATTTAATAAACATATGTGTATCCGTTTAATGAAATAACCATCATTGCACCGACACGTGCAAAGCAAAAAAACCATTGTCAGCAGCTTTGTTGATGTTGATCCAATATGATTACATGTATCATTAGTGTACAGTTGCTGGAAAGCAGCCATTGATTTGTTACTCCAGTATGTTTTCTCTGCAATTATATAATTTTCTTTTTGTAATTGCAACTCAAAGATAACCAAATAAAATAAGTATTTCTAGCAAGTCAGAAAAATTCAATGTGTAATCAATGTAATTCAGATGAAACACGGACAAAAGATATCATCATATTAAGAAGTTACAAAAAAACTTATAAAACTTATATAAATATTTATTTAACTTAACTCACTTGCTATAACCAAGTGTGCTATTTATTTATTCTTTGTAGCATAATAAACTGGTTAATATTTAACTTACCTTTTAGTCACCATTTCAAATCTTGCTGGATCTTTAGAAAACAGTAGCTCATTTAATTTCCATTTCTACTTAATCTCATTTTGGAAACAAGAGCTGGATCCTATATACAGTAAAAATAATAACTTACTATAATTTGTCTAATTTGTTCAAGAATCAAGAACATACATAAATTGTTTTTCAGAAATGGTATTAATTAATCACTGATGATTCAGAAACACGGACCAAAAATATCATCATTTAAACAAACAAGAGTTGTATAAAAAGTAAATTTTTGTCTGTAAAGACATATATACCTTATATAACTGCGGTTTATCACAGAAATAATTAATTTGGAGGTTCAAGTTATTGCTTGCATCAAATTTGTTTTTCTCCTTAATTGCATCATTTCTTGATTTTTTCTAAACAAAGATTATTACTTTAGATTCTAGCAATAATTATTAATTATATATATGACGCATATATATTTAGCACAATATATATGTCAGAAAATATGGATATAAGATCATTGGCATATCAGTAACACGGACCAATAATTTTCATCATTTAAAAAAAAGTTCGGATTTTGGAAAATATTAGACATCAAAATGGCCGTAATTATGTTCTAGCTCTAAACTTATGTTTCAAATTTTACTGAAAATCTATCTTATATGTTACATAAACTAAATGTAATTTTTATTACTGCAATAAAATTTAGAAAAAAATACATCTAAATAGTTAAATCATTGAAACTTATTTTTGTACTTATGCGGAGAAACGCAAATATATTGAGTTTTTTTTTAAGCACGTGGCCATGTAGCAGGAAATGCCGAAATTAACTTTGAGAACAAAGAAACGCAATCAATCTGACGGAAGAAAAATCCCAAAGTAAGCGAAGTATTTATTTGCACAAATTAGAAGCTTTTTACCTGTTTCGCTGGCTTCTCATCATTTTTTCCAAAACTGGCTCAAAGGACCGAGTTAGTCCACACGCTAGTCTAGAGATTCAACCAGTACCTCATCCCTCGGAGACTAGCAAGAAAATGGAAGGTGAGACTGAGCGGAAATCAACGTTACTTCTTCTGGTTCTATTTGTTAAGCCCATATCACACTGCAGATTGCGAGCTCGACTGTGGTTGACTACGATCACAAATTGACCAATGATTGAGCAAGTTGCTTCAATCTGATTGGTCTATCTGCAACTGTCATCTATAACATTATTTACAACTGAGATGTAACCTAACCTAACCTATAGTGTAATATGAACTTAAGGTCTGTTCTTTTTCTGTGTATTAAAGCTGCACTAAAATTGTCATTGGAAGACGAACCATTCGAATTAAGGTTAGAAGACCGATAAGCCGGCCACAACAGAAGATTAGTGACATCCAACAACGACGAAGGCCTTTGCACGTGACAAAGATTAGTTGTAATTATAAGATAAGCAAATTAACCAGTCAAATTAAGGCAGCTTGCTGAATACATTTATATATATGTAATTTGAAAAGGTAAATTAAATACAATCAATTTTTGCAATTCAAGTTTAACTTTTATATATAAATTCTAATTAGGGTTACTGTATCATATCGTAGCTTCTAGAAAGAATGAATTTACCACGAGTATATTTTGACATAGCCGCAAATGACAAGTCATTAGGGCGAATTGTAATCCAATTACGTCCCGATGTTGTACCAAAGACAGCAGAAAATTTTCGCGCTCTATGTACAGGAGAAAAGGGCTTCGGTTATAGAGGAAGTGGTTTTCATCGTGTGATTCCGAATTTTATGTGTCAAGGAGGTGATTTCACGAATCACAATGGCACAGGTGGACGTTCAATTTACGGAGATAAGTTTGAGGATGAAAACTTTGAACTTAAACACACCGGTGGTGGTATATTGTCAATGGCCAACTCTGGTCCTAACACAAATGGATCACAATTTTTTGTTACTACTATAAAAACACCTTGGCTAGACAACAGACATGTTGTGTTTGGTGGTGTTATTGAAGGTATGGACATTGTAAAAAAGATTGAAAATTTTGGCTCACCAACTGGCAAAACAAGTCAAAAAATCACAGTAACAGACTGTGGTCAATTGTATTGAGCATTGTGTGAAATTTACATATATATAAAATAAGTTCAAATATACATTCATTTCTTTCTAAATTTGTGTTCATTTAATATTGTAATTTTATAGTTTCAATATTTAATACTAGCAGACAGGACATAAATTTTTTGTGAAAAAGCAAAATATGAATGTTGTATAAAGCTGTATGTATTTTTAATGTATATCATATGTTCTGTTTGACAGTTAACAAAAAGTGATAAAGGAATTTTTATGAAAATATTTAATATGATATATATATAGTAGTTGTTATTTTGTTGAATTAATTTATACAATGTTCAGATATTTCTTGGGACTGTACACATACACACAACATATACACATGTGTATAAAGTTTACACTAAGTAAAAATAGCATCACATCATCATTGGGATATATTTACACAGTTCAAAAAATCTAATCGATATTTACTGCTAGTCAATACATATCGGTAAGTTAACAATAAAGAATGTGTTGAGTTCCACAACGGATGCAAATATCAAAAATACAACGTACATAACAAGACAGATGATACCGACGGTGCGATTTAATTTGAATTTGTTAAAAAGTAAAGATCCGTACAAAATAATTAACGTAGAAAAAAGAGATATCGAGCTATATACTAGTCCTTGAGAATTGATTCGAATGTAATATTGTCCAGGTATTGTTGGCACTAGCGCAGCTTTTATGAACCACGGTAATCCGAGACATAGTAACACATCAAATATGTTGGAACCTATCGAATTACTTATCCCCATGACCCCGTGACCTGAAAAAAATTTTCATATCTATGTTTTTTTCTTTTATTTTAAACGGTGTAATTTTATTTCATATGGGACGAATCAATAATTCGATCTTTATTTGTCGTACCTTGGTTTGCAACGATAACGCTCGATACGGCTTCAGGAACGCTCATTCCCGCTGCGAGGAACGTTAAGCCCATAATGGAATCAGGAATTCTAAAAGTATCCCCTGGAACAACATAGAAATATGCGATATCGCAGAACAAGAAACGCAAAACTTGAAACAATTATTTCGAATAAAATTGGTTTTATGCTTTTATCGTAGCTAAGATCAAAAATTTAACATGTTTAGCGCAATTTAATTATTGTTACGAACATAGCATTTACCGATAATAGTGATAACCCATCCGATAATATAGGACGAAATCGCGATCCACATTATGCACATGATGAACGTAAAGGGATACCAAGATCTCAATTTTTTCCTTCTGCAGTCGGGAATAGTAAAGAACAATACCAAATTAATAGGCCAAGTAACAATCCACCATATTTTTTCGCAGGTTGAATTTGGCCAGGATGTCATGTCCACAATCTCGACTGAAAACAACATATTCTATACGTCTCACTGTGTGCAATAAAATTATACAAATATTGTATATAAATAATATATTTTTACATTTGTTATAACATATCGCACATGTACATACGTGATTCGTCCACGTCGCTTGAGCTAAATCCACATGTCTCTGTTTCTTTGATGATGTCTGTCAGATTTCAGAATGAAAGATAGCCAAGCATGAGATTAGATTTCTTACGAGTAGTTTAACGAATGCAAATCCCTGCAAAGAAATACGTGGATTAAAAAGAAAATTGACAGAAATTTATTCTGTGAGATTTGTGAATTTCTCTCTAATTCACGAGATCAGACATTGGCATTTAAAGAAATCGTTAAATTGCTGATATTTACCTTCCTATTTTTAAACATTATTTTCGCTTTATAACAGGTTTGTAAGTTTTTGTGTTTTTAAGTTAAAAAAATACAGATTAGAAAAATTAATCTGACAAGTCAAAATATTAACGAGTTAATAAACTTTTTTCACACAGAATGAAATTTATATCAATTTCTTTTAATTCACTTATTTTTGCAGAGAAGTGTCCATAATATCAATTTTTATATTTATATGTAAATGTATTATATGTAAATGTATTATATTTATATGTATATAAATCTTACTATTTGATAGAAGAGGAGTATTTTCGCAGACTTTGTATTTTTTTCTCTTAGACGTTATACGTTTGATAAAATTGCTGATGCGACGATTGAGACACATCGCTGAAAAGATCAAACAAGTTTGAATTTTCAATGTACGTTTTGTTTGCGCGCGCAATGCAATTATCGTATCTTAAATAATTTTTGAAGTATGTAAAAAGTTTTTTTTTTTTTAAATACAATCGATTTGATTTGTTTCACCTGTAATATATAGAATGTAACACATGATGAGGATGAGCGCCTCGTACCACTCGATACGTCCATCCCGCAAAGTCAAGATCAAGAGAAAGACTGTGAAGGCGTAGGCTATTGTATCTCGCGATATCGACCACCATTCCAAGTTCAACGCCTGTAATGTGATAAGAAAATTGCGAGCAAATATCAAACGTGTAAAAATTAATTTTTAATTAATTTAATAATAATTGCATCTACCTCGTGCGCGAGTAGCGCGCAACACGCGGGAACAGCTAATATGTTAAATACTGCGGAACCAACGATGGTACCGACACCCAGATCGCCTTCCGTAACGAAAGTACCGATAACGTTGATGAACAATTCCGGACTCGAACTTGCGGCCGCCATTACGGTCGCGCCAGCTACATCTTCGGTGACATCGAGCTCTGTCGAGATACGTTTTATTTTTCCAGATTATTTTGTAACAAGATTTTATTCTTATTTTCGTGTATATACACACACAATATATATTTTAATAGAAGAATAAACAGAAGAAAAAAATATTTGAAGAGATGCATAATGCGGCAAAAGTATGAAAGCGGCTCACTCTCGCAGATTTTCTTAATGGACGGAACGAAAAAGTCATCGCAAATAATGGCGAGTAATAAGAACAGATAAATAGCGATGACAAAATGGATTATTATAAATCCCGCTTGTCTTTGCTGTCGTGTAAATCCATCGGGTGGAAATTCTTTGATGGCCGGCGGAGTGCAATTGTAAGTCTCGTTTGCTTGCGGCTCGGGCTCGCTCGTCTGTAGCAACTTGCGTCCTTCTGAAGCACAAAACCGACACTACTTAGTATAAAAATAGTATAAAAGAAAAAAACAATGACGTAAAATTAAAGAAGAGACTGAGTTTTGTTTCCGCAGTGGTTAATTTCGGCGGCGTCTTCCGAACAACGTCGGTCTCACTCTCTTGAGCCGCTGAAAACAAAAATTTTGTACACTTACGCCATTCCGCCGGGTAATCGGTTTTCGTGTAACCGGTGTTTGTCCGAATGTCAGAAAACAGTCCCGTCATACTGATGCAAAAAAGGTACGTAGCCGGGATGGTAATAAGGAGAAATATTTGATATCCAACCGTGCGTTTGCGCCGCCATGCCATCCTTCGTTACGTACAAACGGTTCGTTATGTAATTGACGACTTTGACTATTGATTAACGATATATTATATTCTATAACAATTATATCTGTAACAATATATATATATATATATTTGCAAGCACCAACAATGTTGCGCGATTCACACTTTTCGTGTCTCTGGACGTGATACGATGTGGTCCTGCCACTTATCCAGCAGCTACCGTTTGACTACGCTCGTATTTTTTCATCGAGTGATTTATCGCAATACTGATAAGATACTCAATAAAGCAATCATCTATCCTTTTGATTATAAAATGACGCACGAGGAAAATTTCCGTGAACGAACGCGGTTTCTCTTCTCTCTTGATGGACTTGATTTTATACCACACACATTTGTGTGACTTTGTTCTTTCCGCGAAGAATTTACATCGTGTATTTCGCATTAATGTATATTTTGAAAAGGTATATTCTTTTGCGAAACTTATCACGCGGTCACGTTATCAAGTAAAGTCGGCCGTGCACGTGTTGATCGAACTATCTTGCGAATATATCGAAACGATATCAGCGTACGACCATCAATATCTGCGAGATTGCGCGGAATTGCATGTCTCACTCGATTCTTGATGTGTTTCGCCAAGTCAAGTCATCACATGAGAAATGTAACGCCATTGTTAGAAAAATCGTGTATACATTACAATTTTTTTGTCTGTAATATAAATATATCTGTTTATTTCATCTTTTATTGTGTCACACTTTGAATATGACAAATATTGAGTTATTTGTGTATCGAATAAATCGGAGAGAGTAAACCTCTCATGTGTTTCTACATTACAATAAAAGTTGTGAATATACGTATATGTGCTTGTGTATGTGTGTGTGTATTTGTTATTTAAATATGTAAAACGTTGACTCTATAATTTATCAAACAATTATATTTGAAATTAATATCTTTCCTATACTTTTGAAATATTGTCTTTTTCATTTTTAAATGTATAAAATACACTTTTATACATTTATATACATTTTTTTCATTATAAGATTACGAGTGGATGTTAGATAGTGTAGTAACCATAGTAAGACAGCTCTACCAATATAGAACAAATATTTACGTTATTATCGATAATTGATATCGCACGAGTTTGTTTTGATATATTTCGACTAGCCTTAGAGATTACAACTAAATTATCTTAACTAAACATCTCGAACCAAATATTTGTCTTAGAGTAATCCTAACTTGCGACTTACGAGGGATTAAAGACAGGACAATTATAAGATGTGCAATTTGAACGTCGATGTATCGATGCGAAAATGTCGGAATGTTACATGTTGAGTTATAAAGACAGCAGAACGATTCGGTACATTCGTACTGAGCAAGTTAAATGTGTGCATGTGTGTACAGTACAAAACAGGAGATACTTTATATAATCTAGCTAGAAAGAGAGAGAGAGAGAGAATATAAGAGAGCGAGAGTTTTAAGTCCTATTTGAAGTAAGGGGATATAACTGTGATTACACATTAAGTTCTATCGTATACAATTAATATAACAGTATAATAATAACAGCAATAAATTCCAATCACTCAATCGTAAGCACTTTATTGAGATAACAATGTTTTCTTACCTTCCGGCAATTAAAACACATTATAATAGCAGAATGCTTCGATCAGATCGGAAAAATGTTCAATTACATCTCTCAGGAAAAAAGATAACCCGATCGTGTTAGTTCGTAGCGTCTTCTTGTTATCGAAGAAGACAAAATCAAGACATAAATTGAAAACAACTTACACTACGCAAGACATCGCGAAGTCGCAAAAACACATAGTGCATGTGTTGCTGAATAAAGATACAAGATTTAAACAAGGCTTTTTAATTTTATTTAAAAACGCCACGTACTTTTCGAACAATTCAACATATATATCCGGTACTGCTGCTCTTATCTGAATTATTTCTTAAAACTATATCTATGCGCGAGGAAAAAAGAGCAACGTTTTATTTTATATTTTAGAATATACTAATTACATCTTTCGCATTCTGTGCCTACGTGAGCATGTGCGATGAGATTTGCGACTTCTCACGAACAATTATGTGCGGAATACGTATGTTTGCGCGAAATTTTTTTCGGAACTCCGTCGGCCTGAAGCTGCACAAGCATCACTTACATGCGGTACGATTTAGCAACAGGCGCTACATCCGAGAGAAGAGACAGAAAGGAGGGGCGATTCTAACAAACGATGTCGGACTTCGGAGTAGATGTAATGTAGTATGTGTGTGACAACGGGATTGACAACATGGATGCGTCTGACCTAGGAGGAGGTGTGTTTGAATCTTATTTTCGATAATATATACCACCGAGGTCATTTTTCGGTGTTATAAACAAGTTTTTCGCAAGGCAAAGATGGTGTGACTCGTGCTACGGAAGGAAATATGTATGTCGATCGAGAGAAACTCGGATGACGACGCACAAGATTCGGAAAAATTTAAGATAACAGGCGAGAAAGAAAGAGAGAGGAAGAGAGAGAGAGAGAGAGAGAAAGAGAGAGAGAGAAAGAAAAACATGCATTCAATCGCTTCCGTTTTTGGCACTTTGCGCTTTTTTTTCGTGAACGCAAGAGTTGCATTGTAAAGAGACAGGAAAGCGTGCAAATATTCAATAGGATGTTCCATCGGGCACGGTGTTCGATAAGTGTTCTTTCAAAACAATT
>QVNZ01018339.1:0-10538 GCA_014825645.1 Pseudomyrmex dendroicus
CTAAGAAGGGAACCCCGACGGGTTCTCTGTAAAAGGAAAGCACGCGCGGCGCCTAATAAGGGACAATCGCTTGTATTATTTAGGATACCTCGCGATCTTTCGCTGATTGCCGAAATCGCGACTTTAATTGTTTGTTTGTTCTTCCGACGAATCGCCATATGTTTTTTTCGAACGGGGATATTATCGATTTGTCCGATACAACTTCTCGTGCGATTTTTGAACTTCGGTTTTTTTCGCCTCTCGCATATTTCCGCGTTCTTTGCTCAGAAATTTCTATTTCTAGGAAAAAAAAATTGCGGTTACATCGCACATCCGCGAATCTCAATAACTGTTCATCAAAAAGATTACGTACGGGAAGGGTTGAACGAGGCGCTCTGATAACAGGTCGACTCAAAATTCTCGGTAGTTTGGCTGATAATTAAAGCTTAAGGGAGGAAATAAAAGAAAGAGCGAGAGACAGAAGTACGGAGAGAGAATCGATGATACAAAAACGGCGATCCCTACATTCCGGCCATGTACGGCGCTTACCTCTCGCCGTATAAGGAAGTATTGCTTACGTACACCTTCCATAGGAGGGAAAAGCTTGGTTTAGTTTTACGCTTCTGCACGCGAACCGGGCGGGAGGAACGAAAAAGATCGGGGAATTCGAAACGGCACTCGCCGTCGTTTCGTATAAGAGAGGAAGGAAGAAAAAAAAAGGAGGATAGATGTGTCCCTTTCCGAGAGAGAGGCAATCCTCGTCACGTGATGATCATCTTTTATTCCCCCGGTCGCGGAATGTTTCAGAGATTTGCACAGTGATTGGGATAATGAAGAGATATACATCAGAAGTTTGATGTCGTTGAATGATGCGGACAATTTGTTATCTCTTAATGAGCTCGTTTCATATTTAACTCCTCTTTAAATAATTAATTTTATTTCTTTTGACCATTTTTTCAAATAATTACAGAAATTTTTTAAATAGTTTATAACGTAAGTCTTCTCTCTCTCTTTTTGATAGCAGTGACTATAAAATATGGCGTTAATACGATTGCATACGCTAATTAAAGGTAATAACATTTTTCACGAACGTATGCAATTGCTGCATAAGCGCGCACCTTTCTAAGAAAATCTTTACGACATAAAACGCAACGGCTCGGTTAATGAAACGATGAAGGAAGTAGTGACTTACAAATTTCTTTACCACAAAGAAACGCATTACTCTCCGACGCAACGCCGATAACGATGTAAATGCTACATTATCGTCACGCATGAGGTAACATTACGACGCGTGTAAGAAAGTTATCGTCGCGAAATAGTGCCGCACGTTCCGCGCATTAATATGCCCTACACATACACGTAACATAATGGCGCACGATGATAATAACGCAACATCGCGTACTTACGTACAAAAAAAAAATTAAAAGAAAAAACTTCGAGAGTGCCATTATGTGTTCATTATATTATACCGGTGTGTGCAAATAACATATTTGTCGTAACTCGATGCGCGAGCAAGGATTAATTAAACGCAATAAAAATCGTTCGCGCAAAAGGTGTGCACTTTCCGAACGAGTCCTTTTAGAAAACTCTACCAACTTATAAAATAACGACCTGTCTCTGATAATGTCCCGCGTACAAATGTCAGGCTACCGCCAGTCAGGCGCGCACCTTCGCGCTGACAATATTTCGATCAGTCGGGAAATGATCTTTTCCCTTCACTCATTTTATTTTACAATGATTTAATATTCAAATGTCAAACGTGTGTTTTATATGTTGTCAGATTTAATTCTCTCTTTAACGTCACTATTTATTATTTATCGTAAATATTAACAACAAAATTACCGCGCTGTTTGATTTCTTTGCAACAAAAACTTTTCTATTATTCAAATCGAACGATTAAAATATTTTTTTAATTAATACTTAAAAAAATTCTTTTTTAAGAAAATTCCGTCGACGCGGCGTTCGTTACGCGTCAGATACGCAACGCAATGATAAGCGGTGTTTACGATCGATAATTTTTTTGTGGTCACTGAGCGTGTCATTATCAATGATCCTTGCGAAAATCCTCACGATCGCCACTTGGACGTCGTTAATCGTCGGTTTTACGCAGGTCGCTCGTGTGTGCAATTACGCTTACGATTGGATGATTATCCGGGCGCGGATTTTACAAGATTGCCGGTCTGCTCGCTTCCGGTAGATCCCGTTTCTTCGCCTTCTTGCTTTTTCCATTTTTTTTTTTTAATGGAATAATAGCACGAAATCGTCTTGAGATCATTGATAAAATTCTCAATTCGTTTGTCTAAACGATTTACGTGTTCTAATGTAGCAAAGATCTCAAAGAGAACAAGAAAGTTAAAATAATCTCAATTTAACGTCATATTGATTTACGTAACTTTTGGTCTTAATTTTTTAGTCTTAAAATCTCGATTTTTTTCAATAAATCCTCGAAATCATGATTTTGCGTTGAAAATCATGAAATGACTTGGTATAACTTTATAATTTCTTCTATTGAAAATTTGGAAATCATTTCTTAAAGTAATAAGTATGTTTCTAATCAATCTTAATATTTTGTGAATATTTTCCTCGTGTACCTCGTTTTCCTATTTCAAAGCGTCGAATATGTTGTTGAAATTTTAACACATCGACGACTTTCGATTCTGTTGTGATTGGCTTCTGCGAAACTTATAGAATCGTTTTTGCGTGTTTGCTTGAGCTTGCGACGTGTGTCATTTCCCGATAGTGAGAAGCTATTCGCAGCGAAGAATAAAATGTAATTATCGAATAATTGTCTTGCAAATTATATTTTCCGAAATCTTAATATCATCCACACAATCGAGTACATGTCGGGCGAATAAAATTTATAACAGAAAATTTTTTTAATTATTATGTAGATTCATACGTATCTCGTACCCGGTCGACGCGGAGCATTGAATCACAGCGAGATTCTGCAGGAGTTCACGCAGGCGAGATACGTGCAACTTCGTCTTCAGGGTCTTCATCGTGGCGGCGATACCTTCGTCGACAAGAGGTCGGCGTTTTATTCAATTAAAGAAATTACCGTTGGAGGACGTTGTGTGTGCTCTGGACATGCGACCCGATGTCGATACAGCGTTCATCATGGGGTAAGTATGAACATTTTGTATTTATTTTTGTAGATTTGCAGAATTAAAAAACCAATGTGATGTATATCTCAATTCATTAAGAGAGATGAAGTAACGAGTTGAAATAACGAGCAAATTTGTTCATTGTTATGTTAAATGTTTTGTTCGTTTTTGTTCGTGCAAGATAATTTTGCGCATCAGACTTGCCAAATGAAATATTATATATGATATTGATCGATTTACATACAAACAACAAAGACGATCGTGTTTGTTTTCAAAATGTCGCTAATTCTTGGAAGTATGTATATATTTCTGTGCTTTATCGCGTCGTTCGACTGTTTTCGCCATTTCTCGGCAATCTTCATTTCCACCATACTTATTTTCGCGCTATTTCGTAACTATGGCAACGTTGGCTACGTTGAATTGTTTTGCAAATACTTTTCCTTTGTTTTCAAAGGTCAAATCTCGTGAAAACGGTCTCGGGAGTGTTGATACGAAGTCGGACGAGTGTTTATAAATGTGATATGGTGTTAAATTTCATAAATATCTTCGTTTATATATCGGCAATGAATCGGTCGTGTGATTTTCAATATTCCATCGAAACTGATATCGTTGCGCTGCCGGCGGAATGAACGTTGATCTTTGCGTAGTATTCCGCACGCGGAATTTTCACAACGCGACGCTTCGACGCGATATGAGTCTCTTGTTTATTGACCACTTGGTGAATCGAGGCAGGAATTCACAGACGTAGTGAAACGCGAAACATATACTCGCGATGATAAGAAAATCCACGGGATGTTAATGACTTGTCGGCTGTTTGCAACTATGAATGGGGACGATACATGCAGTGGTAAATAAAATTAACACAAAAACCAACTTGATATCGCGTCTAACACACAAAGTGTAACTCTTTACATTTGTTTTATTTGTGTGATAGATTCGCGTATGTACGCGTACGTTTGCGACTTACTGAACGCACGAAATCTAAGAGCACATTTTGCACGGAATCTGATAAGAGCATTTCGTTGTTATCTTTCAGCATCAGGAATGCGAATGCCAGCGCCACACGTGCGGCGAAAGATGTGAAAAATGCTGTCCCATGTACAATCAGATCCCGTGGAAGCCCGGCACAGCTGGCAAGGGCTTTCACTGTGAGAAATGCAACTGCAACGGGCATGCAACGTCCTGCATTTACGACCAGGAAGTGGCCGACAGAAAAATGTCCATGGATATTCGTGGGAAGTATCATGGTGGCGGTGTGTGCGTCAATTGCACGGTGAGTTAATGAAAAATAATAAGAAAGCTTAAACCGTTTACAAATGTATATGTTTCGATGTAATAAAACCACATGTGTTCGTGAAATATGAAAAGATTTGCATTCATGCATAATAATTTGTGTGTATGAAGTATTCAACATTAAATATTTGCAGATTTATGTCATGCTGTTTGCTCATTTGTGAGAATTTTATTCGTAATTTTGAAACTGTATTTTATTTGTAATTTATATGATTGAACTTGAAATAATTAGAAACAAATATAAACTTGTCAATATTTATTCAAAAAATGTTAAAAATTAGAGAAAATAAAATTCTCAAGAATATATTTAAGAATATATATTTCAAAATAATTTATTAATACAATAACAATTTATTAACACCATTTGTGTAGGAACACACAACCGGTGTTAATTGCGAAAAATGCAAGGCCGGTTATTACAGACCGAACGGCGTTGCGCCTGATGCTCTGGAACCATGTCTTCCTTGCGACTGCAACATACATGGTAGCACAGGCTACTGCACTCCCGATGACTCCTACACGCGCAAGGGAAAAGTAAGTTTTTTACATAAAAATAAGTCATCTTTTCAAGTGCCATTTTTTTAACACATTTATTATTCATTTTTCGTTGACTATCTTTCGCTAATTAAATCTACCATAACTGATAATATCACTCGCAAATTGTTTGTCCTAATGATTTTTCTGTCAGAGATCATTTTTTTGCGATAAATTTGATAATTATTTTAGGTAGCAGGTGCTTGCCAGTGTAAACCCGGATATTCGGGGTATAAGTGTGACCAGTGTGCCGCTAATTATCGTCAGTTTCCCGACTGTACACCGTGCCCCTGCGATCTCCGCGGGACTTTGCCGAGCCACGATTGCGAAGGCAACTGCTTGTGCAAGTCGAACGTCGAGGGAGATTTGTGCGATCGATGTAAACCGGGATATTTTGTGCTCACGAAAGACAATCTAGACGGATGTTTGCCCTGCTATTGCTTCGACGCAACAGATCGCTGCACCACCGCGAGATTGTCGTATAGCACAGTAAGTGACTTTTTTTGCAATAAGAAAGAAAAGATGACGTTTCGCGCTACATTTACATTTGCTTTATTTTGTTATTTAAAAAACAAAGATAAATTACAGTGAGCACATTAAATGATAATCATGAGAATATAATTGAGATTATTTCATGATCATTATGACATTAAGTCGTTTATTGAGATATTTCGTTTAATAACAGTCGCATAATTCTCTATAATTTCACATACATATCAGAAGAGAGATTTATCTTTTATTTATGAAGGGGTAAACTCTCGTTTGTCAAATGTTCGGAAACAAGCAGGTGTAAAATCCAGGGCGATTAGAACGTTGACGTTTTCCCGCGGGCATGTCGAAGCGTTTATGTTGGGCGACGTTCTCGACGCGCGATAAATTGGATAAAAGGACAATTATAGTTTATCGGTACCGCCGATAAATTGCAGACCCGCAATTACGCTGACTGTAATAGCATTCAATATGAGGAGCGAACACGCGAACTATATGCTAGCAAGTTTAAATATAAGATAATAATTTCTCGATTTAAAGTTGTTCAATTTAAATTGAAATGTTAAATAAAATCAAGAAAAAATAGCAAGTTTGTGACTATATTGCAAGTGTGCAAAATCCTATGTTGTGGGACAACAGGAGTCGAATCGTGCGGTTTTTCACTTTTTTCAGATGTCTACGACGGAGAACTGGTTGGTGACCGACATGAACGCGTCTCGGGAAGTCGTTCCCACATTGGACGCGGACAACGGATGGTTAACCGTGGCGGCTGTCGACGTCGAATACGACAGCCCTTTCTGGTTGGCACCGCAGATCTACACGGGAAACCGCCTATCCTCGTACGGCAGCAATCTCACATACTCCGTTAGATGGGCTGTCATGCGAGGTGACAGTAGTGGTAAACCGACCACGGAGGCCAACATGATCCTAGTTGTAAATATCTTATTGTCACATATTGGTCTAGCTAAGAAAAAAATATACACGCAATATTATTATGTAATCTGCTTGCAAAGGGCAACAATGGGATGCGCATAGCGTACGGCGAGGAGCAGTACAATGGTGAGGGAGCTGAAATCGTGGTTTCTTTACGAGAACACGGTTGGTATCACCTACCGGACGAAGGTTTAAACATCCCGGTAAGATTGAGGAAAGCCGAGCTTCGTGGCGCTCCTGTTACAAGGATTCAGATGATGCGTATTCTTGCCAATCTCAAACATCTGATGATAAGAGCGCAGTATCATTCGGAACAAATTGAAGGAAGGTACGTAATTCACTAGTTTACATCTAGAGAGGATGAATTAAAATTAAATGTTATATTTCGAATAAAAATTTTCAATAACAATTATTTCTTTGCTTTTTTTCAGTCTCTTGTCTCCCACATTAGTGATAGGCGAGTTATCATCAGATGGTGAAACCGAGAATCTAGTCGAGATGTGCGAGTGTCCTGAAGGGTACGCAGGAATGTCTTGCGAGAAATGTAGTTGGGGATATACGAAAGTGATTGTAAACGGTTCCGATCATCGAAATCGTCACATGTGCGTGAAATGCGATTGCAATGGCCACGCTGATTCTTGCGATCTTGCATTGGACGAATGTGGAGTAAGTTTCTCATGTATAAAATTTGCTTTAATATATAAAACATGTACTACTAATCTTCAGCCGATACAACAGTCTAGTGATTGTAAATCGCGATCTCGCTATTATATTGCGCGAACTACTTTATCAGTATAATTATCGTCAACTCAATCGTATAGTGAAATTGATTTTTTTTATTTTTTTTATTTATGTGCGTAATTTTATGTATGCGTGTAATTTTCAGACATGTGAACATCACACGGTGGGCCCGAAATGCGATCGTTGTGCCACAGGATATTACGGTATCGCGACAAGAGGCACCAGTGAAGACTGTAAAAGATGTGCTTGCCCTCTTACCATCGAATCCAACAATTTTAGTCCTAGCTGTCAGCTGGATGATCCTGCTGACATTGACAGTAGTTACATTTGCACACAATGTCCCGAAGGATACACTGGAGATCATTGCGAAAGGTGAGTTTGTTTTATTTTATATTTTATATTAATTTTTTATTTTGTTTTATATTATTTTCTAAGTACACAAGTAAAGTTTTAAAATATCGGAACTTTTTTTTCTCAATCCTAGCTGCAATGAAAGAACAAATATCTAGAATTGAGGTCCGTATGATTCTTTGTGACATTCTACTCAGTTCTAGATATTTATCTTCAGACATTACGGTAAAAAAACATTTATCAAATTAAAAAGTTTTAATTTCAATCTTCGTCAAAAGTTGTGATGTAGGATTCTATGGCAATCCCTCGACACCCGGCAGCACTTGTCAGCGATGTCCTTGCAACGGCGGTGCCTGTGATCAGGAAACGGGTCGCTGCTTGGAATGCCGCGGCAATACCGAAGGCTGGAAATGCGAAAGATGTAAAAAAGCGCATTTCGGAAATCCTCTGGAGCAGAATTGCACGTGTTAGTATAACTGATTTGACATGCATATGCAACTTACGATATTGCTATATCAAAAAGTATATTAAGACAATTTGAGAATCTTAATTTAATGTTGTCAAAATATTTACTTGTTTTAGTTATTAGAATTATAAGAAAATGAAATAAAAACAAAATTTAGATATCAGAATTTTAACAAACAATATAATTTTTTTTGTTTCTTCCGTTAATGAATCTAGTAATTCCATCATTAACATTTTTCTGATTCTCATTGAAAACGGCGAGAACTAATATAATAAATATATTTAGAAATCATTCTTTTTTATTATTATGTAGATTTTATTTAACTTATGTAGATTTTATTATTCTATTTGTGTCAATTATTCAACTTTTGAAGCGACTTGGAATATTTATACATCTTTATTTTCCTAGTTCCCTGTGTTTTTCTTTGTTTCAGCTTGCAATTGCTTTTCTCTTGGCTCAACTTCGCTTCAGTGCGACCAGACGACAGGTCAGTGTCCCTGCGCACCTTTGTTCACCGGTCGTGACTGCTCTTCCTGCATCGAGGGCTACGGGAATGTGATCGTGGGTTGTCGGGAATGCGACTGCGACGTGGGTGCCATCGACAAGAACTGCGATCCCGTAAGCGGTTTGTGCAGGTGCGCTCCGGGTGTCGTCGGTTTCCGGTGCGATCACTGCGATACGGACCACTATGGACTATCGGCAAACGGCTGCAAAGGTAGGTGTTGCATGTAGACGTTTCTTTTGAATTATATTTCGATATTTTTTTGAACAGTTTCTATGCGTGACATTTTCCCCTGAGTGTTAAAGCGAGTACTTAAAACTTTTTGTTTTTTGCTTACAATTACTCGCTCTTTGCAAAATGCCTTTTCAAATCGAGAAAGAAATTATACTGCAGTGATGACATTCGTTGGTTATTCATTATTAGTTATATTATATTCAGAGGAATTTTGCAACCTTAGTCTCTTCTGTAGCTTTGTTCGAGATTGTCTGAATTTCTGTCAGATTACCAAGATAATTGCTTACAGTTCTATCTGAGTCTGTATAGATTTGTCTGTCCGCTCGATTTAGTGTTTAAAATTGACCAGAAAAACAAGAGAAGTCTTCTCTTCTTTTTCGCTTCGCCGACTAGCGTTTCGTACACCGAGCCCGACTCTGCCGCTTAACGGCGCTCGTCGGTAAGAGCGACACGCGTTGTCGGCGGTGCGGAGGAAATACCGAGACTTTTCCCCACATTATCAACCACACGGACGCGATACAACTGATGATCTGTTGCTCCGCCTTGTTGGGACTTCTCATCTGCCGGGTGATGTAAACTATAACCAGCATGTCGAGGGGATCGACGACGATTTCGCGGATTTACGGTCCGATCTCGTTGTCCGGCACGAGCCGTCGAAAAGTATCGTGATAGTAGATGTCACGAAAAGATGAGAACTGAGGAAGGCTAGGATTAGCTCACAGGAACTAGTGTGTAAAATTGATCAGAAAGACAAGAGAAGTCTTCTTGTCGGGTTGGAAGGAAATAATAAGTATTATTCATTAGATATTGCGATTGCTATTAATTTTAGCGATATAGGAAATATAGTGAAAATTATATTATTTCGTTTTGTTTCTCTATATCCAGGTATATTTAGAAAGCGATTTATCGGTCTCACGGCCTTAGTGCAGGAAAACTGCAAACTTAAAGGTTTTTAGGATTTTTTGCAGGCCGGTCTCTTTCAACCGGATATGGTGTTTCTTTTTTTTAACTGAGAAAAATGTGAAAGTTCAATGCCAAAAATAATTCTAAAGAATCAAGACTTTTGTTCATATGTGATGTCTTTCGACATGTTAAATCAATCGTTAAATGAAATTCGATTGTTTGCTTTTCCGAATTTTTGAAACTCGGTAGAAAGTAGGTTCTATTGTATAGAACATAGACATAAGAGATAGACTGGGCGCGTATGGGAAAGTAATGTAAAACGCAGAGAAAGAAAAAAAATGCTTTTACTCGTGTCTCCTCAGCGTCTGGGATTACAGTGCTCTCTTCATAATTTTTGTAATCCGGGATAGAGAATTCCACGAAATAAAATTAAGAGAGGTGTTCCACTTTCTAGTTAAAGACGAAGCTTTGTCAAGTATTGACTAGTGTTGCACGACAGTAATGCGCCTTTTAATCAATATTTATTGATTAAAAGGCGAACTGTATTAAATCTCCAAAAATTAAATAGAGTGAAATTTTAAATACGTGTTATTATTATTTACGTAGCAAGTTCCTGTTCTTTTGTAAGGATTTATACAATTCCTTATTCATTATACTATTTACTATTGGTTATATTATTTACTATTGGTTATATTATTTATTATTGGTTATATTATTCGCTATTGGTTATATTATTTGCTATTGGTTATACTGTTTATTGGTTGTATTCATTATTGAATACTATTAAATATGAGTAGTAGGGAAATAGCCAATATAAGGCAAAAAACCAGATCTTCAATAGACTTCTTTTATTTTAACAGACGTTTCGACAGTATTTTTCGACGTTTCGATTTGGGTCTTCTTCAGTGTATATAAGTGTATATAAGACAGTCTGTCGGTGGCCGCCGCGTTAGTTATTACTTCGCGTTAAGTTTTGTCGATATGTCAACCCCGTGGACGATTTTAAGAT